>PVKS010002090.1:0-124674 GCA_004027875.1 Aplodontia rufa
CCCTCCTTTTACACTTTTTTTGTGTGTGAATTTTTTACCTTTTCAGGTGAAGTTTTCACAGAAATCGCCGCTAACGTGACCACCGGGAGGGGGCGCTGCAACACTGCTTTTAGAACATTTTAATCCTAATCTTATTAGCGTGAAAAAGGACTTTTGGGCAATTCCTGCTCCCCTCCCCTTCAAAGAAGAAAACGACAGATACAGGGCAAAGAAAAACAGCTCAATGAGAAGACACTGAAGTTACTGTGACTAAGCAGACAGAATAATTCTCTTTGTAAAGCCCGGCGTGAGGGTGATGGTCCGCGCCGGGACGGGAGATCTCCCCGCTCTCCACGACTGCTGGGAGCCTCGCGGGTGGGCACCCTGCAAGCTGAAAGCGCAGAACTCCGCGCCCGCGGTCCGCTGCCTATTCTGATGGCCTACAAAACGTAACTTTGAAAACCTAGGTTGCCATAGCTTCCGGATGCACCGTAGTTTGGGCAGGAACTGTTTGGCATCCACTCGCAGCGTGGCGCGGGTACCTGAGCAGCGGCCGGATGCATGCTCCTGTCCTTGTGCTGAATTTACCTGGACAGGCTGGAATATCGGAGGCTCTGCTCTTTGGTTGGCAGGGACAACCAACACCAGGAGTCAGTGTGCATCTGGTCCTTAAAAAAAAAAAAAAAGGCAATTGTTCTGTTTCTTGGATTGTTTATTTCCATGAGAACAGGAGAAGGAAAAGCAAGATCATGCATTTCCGGTTGGCTGCACTGCACTGATTTTAGTCTGGCCTGTAGCATTTTTATCATTTGCTTTGTAAATGATCGTAGTGTCGCAGCTGGGTGTGGCAGCGGAGGCCTGTAATCCTGGGTACTCAGAAGGCTGAGATAGGAGGATAGTAAATTTAAGGCTGGCCTGAGCAACTTAGTGAGCTCCCGTCTAAAAAAGAGAGAAAGAAAAACAAATTTTGATAGAATGGAAACAAACCATCAGTGGGAGGTGGGGGATCTCTGTGGCTCTGAATATGTTTGGATTGATATCAAACGCAGGGCTTAACCGAGCTGGTCCCCAGTGGTAAGGCTCTGCACTGGTCCCCCCACCCAGCAAGGTGATTTTGAGTGCAGGGATGAGATGAGACTGTTTAGGCCCAGATGCTGGTGCGGCTGCAGGTCTGTGAGCTGGAAGAAATGCATCTGCACATGCGGAGTACGGATAGCAAAAGCAGGCTTTTAAAGGGCTATCTCTTTAACAAGACCAGGAAGGAAGTTCATTAAATATCATCATTAGCCAGCACTGAAGGATGGCAAAAGCAAGGACAATACAGAGTAAAAGTCACAGAGGTGGGGGTGGAAATTCACACTACCAGTTGTGATTCCGGAAGCTTGGAGGTAGAGCTCAGTGGTAGAGCACTTGCCTAGCATGCCTGGAGGCCCTGGATTCAAACCCCAGCCAGCACCACAAAAATAAATAAATAAATAAAACAAGACAAAAGAAAAAGGAAAAAAGTAAAAACAACATCAAAGCTCAATTATGGTTCCAAGGTTTCAAATGGTGGAAGAGCTGGAGGAAGCTGCAGACTACATGTAGGGAGGGCTGAAGTTTACAATCTGGTTGGCCTGGATTCAGGCCAGGTCACCTGGTCCAGTTGAGGCCAGCCCCAGGGAAAGTTGGCCTGGCTTTAGGGCACCTCACACCTCGCTGCGGGAGGCGAGGAGTTTGAATTGCACTTGGGGAAGCCAGGTGGGGAAGGACGGTCTTTCTGGTCCCGGGGCTTGCCCTCACTTCAGTCTCCGGCTTTTCCTTTCAGTCGGGCTCCTCTGCATAACCAACGTCCAGACTCTCCTCTTCCGAGTCCTCAATTTGGTTTTCTAAGGCTGAGGGCTGTATGAATAGGCAGGATTGCATCTTCATGCATTGCTGATGCAGACCCACTGCAAAAGGTTGGGAAGCCCTTGGTGGGACTAAGGCCAATGGATTCCGACTCAGCAGACAGCCCTTTTGAATATCCTAAAAACAAACTCTGGGATAAAGGGCTGGTAAACAGACTTACAATGCCTGGGGCTAATCCCAACCTGCTAACCGCTATCTACCTTACCTCTGTGGACCCCCACAGCAGGCATGTATTATGATGCCAATTATTCAGATAAGGAAACTTCCTGGAAGAATTCGGAAGAATGAGAGCAGAGCTTGAATCGGAAGTTAGGGCTTTTTTTTTGTATGGAGGTGGGGGGTGAGGGGTATTGAATCAGGAGTACTTTACCACTGAGTACATCCCCATTTTTTTTTACTTTGAGACAAGGTCTTGCTAAATTGCCCTTTCTGGCCTTGAAACTTGCAATCCTCCTGCCTTAGCCTCCAGAGTTGCTGGGGTTATATGCCAGCCACCCCCATCCCTACCCAGTGGAATTTAGGTCTTTTTTTTTTTTTTTTAAAGAGGGGACAGAGAGAGAGAGAGAGAGAGAGAGAGAGAAGCAATCTTTATTTTAGTTTTTCATGTGACTTTCATTCCTCAGACACTTTGTTGTGTACATGGTGCTGGGGTTTGAACCTGGGTCCTCGTGCTTGCCAGGCAAGTGCCGAAACCACTGAACCTCCGCTCCAACCCCGAAAGTTAGGTCTTTCAACTCTAAGTAGATTTCTCCTACTTTGTGCTGTTGTGTATTTATTTGGTGAAGGAGAAGAAATAAGTATTAGATCAATTAAAGAAGCAGCATAGATTATCAGTTAAAAGCAAAGGTGCTTGGGTTTGGATTCCAGCTCCAACTTGCTAGCTACATGACCTTATGCAAGTACCTTAACCTGTCTAAGCCTCAGTTTCTTCATCTGTAAAATAATACTGCCCCATAGGGTTTTGTGAAGGTTAAATGAATTTCTACAGGAAAGCGCTTAGAATAACACCAGGCGCAAAGTAAGTTGCTCCAGGATGGTGACTATGATGTTTGCTAACAAACTATGCATTAGGATTTAGTTGAAAGTTTGGTTGAGATTTTGACTGTCACATTAGTGATTTATTTGTTTAACTACCTTTCTGTATTAGGTTCCTTTAGTTCCTCAGTTGAATGCTAAAAAAATCTAACCTAAACTGGCCGGGTGTGTCCTTTAATGCCAGAGATTCCAGAGGCTGACACAGGAAGATCGTAAGATTGAGGCCAGACTCAGCAATTTAGCAGGAGCCTGTCTCAAAAGAAAAAATAAATAAATAGGGCTGGGATGTAGCTCAGTGGCAAAGCACTTGCACAGCATTTGCAATGTCCTGGGTTCGACCCCCAGTTCCAAAAAAACAAATAATAAACCCCAGCCAAAAAAAAAAAAAAGCCTAAATAAATAAATAAATAAATAAATTAAATAAAAGGTTTGGGGATGAAGCTCAGTGGTTAAGTGCTCCTTGGGTTCAATCCCCAGTATCAAACAAACAACCTCTAACTTTAGGAAAGACAATTGATTATTTAGCCAGCTTATTCACGTCTTAGGGCTGCTATAACAAAATACCATAGACTAGGGGGTTTATTTATTTATTTTTGGTACCAGGGATTGAACCCAAGGGTGCTTAACTACTGAGCCACAACCCCAGCCCGTTTAAAAATTTTTTTATTTACTTTTTTTTAAATAAAGAGAGATGATCAGTGAGAGAGAGAGAGAGAGAGAATCAATTTTATTTAGTTTTTCATGTGGCCTTTAGGCTCCAAAACTTCGTTGTGCACTGGTGCTGGGGTTTGAACTCAGGTACTCACACATGCCAGGCAAGTGCCTTAACTGCTGAGCCACTGCTCCAGCCCCATCCCCAGCCCTTTTTTACATTTTATTTTGAGACTGCTGAGGGCCTCTCTAAATTGCTGAGGCTGGCTTTAAACTTGCGGTCCTCCTGTCTCAGTCTCCACAGTCACTGGGATTACAGGCATTGCCCCTCCAGGGCAGCTTGTGGTTCTGTGTTTGGTGCAGGGAATGGAGTCCAAGACTTGACACACGCTAGGCAAGTGCTCTACCACTGAGCTCACAGGTACCATTTATTATTATTATTATTATTATTCTCTTTGTCGAATTTTTATTAGTGGGGGGGCAGCGGGGCATCATGGAGGAAGTCTTTGCTTAGGCTCTGCTCTGCAGACATTCAGGAGAAGGTGGCTTTGAGTTGCTTCTTCACAGTGTTGAATGTCTCAGAAAACCAATCCCGGGTCTTGGCAGGAATGTCACTCTGAGGTGGTCCATGGTTGCCAGGCCTTGTCTTCCAGGGTTTTTCCAACCTCCTTCAGCTCCGAAGTGCTAGAAACATTTGGAGCAACCTGGGCTAGAGCTGGGCCTTCCAAAAATATAGTCAGGACCACCACCAGAACTGACAGCAAGAGGATGAGCCTCATGGAGACGGGGGCACTCAGGATCTATGGATCAGAGGCAGGACAGATGGGGACAACAGGTACTATTTAAGTTTTTTGTTTTTAGCTCAGCAGTTATGGCGCTTGCCTAACATGCGCAAGGACCCGAGTTCAAACCCCAGGACCACGTACACAACTGAGTGTTGTAGCAACTAAAGGCCACATGAAAAACTAAATAAAGTTGTTTCTCTCTTCCCCCCGCCCTCACTGTCCCTCTTTCTAAAACAGAAAAAAAAAAATTTTTTTTTTTTAACCAGGTATTGGACCCAAGGGTGCTTAACCACTGAGTCATATCCCCAGCCCTTTTTATTTTTTATTTTTAGACAGGGTCTCGCTAAGTTGCTTAGGGTCTTGGTAAATTGCTAAGGCTGGATTTGAACTTGCAATTCTCCTGCTTTAGCCTCCCAAACTGCTCAGATTATATGTGTGCACCACTGCACCCAGCAACAGGTATCATTTAAAGGAAGAGGTGAGGAGTTTGGGAGCAGTCTGATCACTGGTGGATATTAGTGGAGTGCTATCACATGATCATGGGTGTTTACCAGGACTATAGTATACGTAGGATTCTAAATCGATTAGGTAATCATGATTTTAAAAATCTTTCTAGTTTATCTCTCTTCCTTTTTTTTTTTTTTTTCACCTGAGAGAATAGGGAAAATGGTAGGGCAGAGAGCAAGGGGAAATTAAGCTTTGTCTAATAACTATTTCAGGAATTTGGATGTCTTTCCATCTGGTCCAACTCAAGAAAGACCCTGCTGGTTGTGGGGCACACCTGTAATCCCAGTGACTCCAGAGGTTGAGGCAGGAGGATCACAATTGCCTCAGCAATTTATCAAGGTCCCAAGAAACTTAGTGAGACTCTGTCTCAAAATAAAAAATAAAAATAAAAAAGGCTAGGGATGTGGCCAGTGGTTAAGTGTCCCTGGGTTCAATCCCTGGTACCAAAACAAAAACAAAAAACACCCAGAGACCCTGAATATCTCTGGGGAGCAAGAGCACCGTATCCAATATACCTACTTCAATAATTTCTCCATTGTGACCTACTTAAAAATAATTTTTCCACATGATCAGTTTAAGAATTTATTAGCAAAGATATCTAAGAAGTTTTTGCTAACCAAAAAACAGAACAACAACAAAGCACATTTTCATGCCTTTAAATTTTTTTGGGGGGGGAACGTCTATAATACAATTTTTTTTTTTTTTTACAAAGAGAGACAGACAATGAGAGAGAGAGAGAGAGAAAGAGAGAGAGAGAGAATCAATTTTATTTAGTTTTTCATGTGGACTTTGTTGCTCCAAGACTTTGTTGTGTACGTGGTGCTGGGGTTTGAACCTGTGTACTTGTGCATGCCAGGCAAGCACCGTAACTGCTGAGCCACCACTCCAGCCCTACAATACAAATTCTTTGTTTTGTTTGTTTGTTCAACATAGTCATACACACGGGAGGGAATCGTTGCCATGTAATCATGATCACATGCATAAAGACAGAGCAAGCCAAGGCTGATGCCAGTTCATGAGTTCCCCGCCTTTGGGTCCCCCCTCCCGAATTCCATGTTTCCCCTACTTTACCCCCGTGTTAGTTGGGCTTCTCATGGAAGTCGAAGGTTCCTCACTGGGTTGGTAACCCCCTATTCCCTCCCTCTGGCTTCCTTGATATCCCTCTTATTCCCTCCCCTTCCTTGGCCCCCTCCCTTCATCCCCCAGCGTCCTAGGCAAGGGTTCCCCTGCTCGGGTAAGAATTCACCCATGTTGAGGTTGTTATTAGCTTAGCCAACCTTCAGTCATTTCTGATTAATTGTGCCAGTTACGGACTTCTTTTGTTTTCTGATTTCTAATTTAGGAGGTTTCCATGGTCCTCATCAATTTTTGTTCATTGCTGACTAAATTTGTTGTATATTTTAATTACACTGTGAAAATAAGGTGGCATTTATGATATCTTTTAATAGAATCCTGGTATGTATACACATACAAACACAAGTTGACACGTGGTTTTACAGTATGACAGCCAAGAATAACTAATCTAGGAATAGCTGCAGAATCTGATAATACAGGTAGAGTGCCTGGTTAGAAATAATTTGTCAACATGAGTCCCTTCCACTTTGAAAAGTGAACATTTGGGGCTGGCATGGTGGCTCAGCAGTTATAGCACTTGCTCCGCATACATGAGTACGAGAGTTCAAACCCCAGAACCATGTACACAATGAAGGAGTAACGAAAGCTTCACGAAAATCTAAATAAAAATTGCTTCTCTCTTTCTCTCTCTCTTTAAAATAAAAAAAGAAAGAAAAGTGAACTTTAAAATTAAGTTATATCCATCTTCCAAAAGTGCTTAGCTATTCTAAAAAAAAAAAAAAAAATTTAAACCCAGAAAAAAAGGATCTAGTGTTGAAGAGGCCAGTATATTTCAATTCCCTGTAAGAATTATACTTTTTTGTTGTTACTCTTTTGTATATGTTCCTTTTCTTTTTTACTGAGAGAGCTAATTTTGTAATCTTGTTTTGTTTTATTTCTCTTCATGAGATAGTCACTTGTAGCCAGGCTCTGTGGCAGCTGCCTGTAATCCAAGAGATTTCCATCTGAAGAAGGAGGATCACTAGTTCCAGGCCAGCCTCAGTAATTTAGGAAAAAAATGAAGGGTGTGTGGGCAGAGGAGAGTCCTGGGGAATAGATTGAGGACTTAGATGAGTGGTAAAGCATTCTGGATTCAATCCCTAGTACAAACACACACACACACACACACACACACACACGCACGCAAGAACCACAGAAAACCAAAGACTTTGTTGTCAATTACAATTTGTTGTCTCTTTTACAATTCTTTTAGAGAAATTTGCCCCATTGTTAAAGTTGTTGTGTTGCTTTCTATGATAACATTATCTATTCAGTTGAAGCTGGCATCAGCCCCTAAACTCCTGAAATGAGTCAGCTAACTTTATTTTTAACTGCTTTTTAATTGCCTGCTGAGACTATCAAGAATAAAATAAGAGGATTTTAAAGGCTTTTATAGTAGTTTTCCCACATCAGACCATACAAAAAGGTGGAGCAAAAATCCAGAATTCTCAACTAATTTTCGTGGTTTTTTTTTTCTTTTTTCTTTCAAATCTCTCAGCTCTCTGGGCCATTGGAGGCAGCGTGTAAATCCCACTTACTCTAAAAGCTGTAACAGTATTGCAAGTTCAAGTCCAGCCTGTGCAATTTAGCCAAACTCTCAAAATAAAACGAAAAGGTCTCAGTGGTAGAGCATTCACCCAGCATGCATAAGGCACCATGGCTAAATAAATAAACAACCTCTCCAGCTGGCCAATTAAGGGGGCAGGGGTGTGGGCTGATCTCAGCTATTGGGGAGGCCCAGGCAGGAGGATAGCTTGAACCTAGGAGTTCAAGGCCAGCCTGGGCAACTCAGGGAGTCTCTTATCTCCTAATAAAACAAAACCCAAAACTCATAGCTGGGCTGGGGGCTAGCTCCTTGGGTAGAGCAAATGCTTATTCAGCATGTGTGAGGCCTAGGGTTCTACTCCCAGCATCACAAAAAAGAAACAAAACAAAACAAAAACAAAAACAAAAAAAAAAAAAAGGAAAAAGAAAAAGAAAAACCAACAAACCCTTATAGTGGTAGGGCATGGATATGTAGTAAAATTACCTGGGATTAGAGACCTTTCTTCAACCCTTGCAATGACAGTCCATGGATATAATACACCTTTGTCTGTGAATTCACAGAGGACTGGTTGGAGTTTGGCAACCAATGTGAGTAACAAGGGACATGAAGCAGTAAGTAAGTAGTAAGATTTAGAACAAATATCAGTGATTTAGAAATCATGTATTTACCTAAGTTAAAGCAATTTGGATAGCAACAAAAACCTACCCACGAGGTTGTACCAATGTCAAAGAAAAACATTTCATCCCTGTTTCAAAGCACTTTGAGGCATTATTTTAATCCTTACAAAACCTCTTTGAGGTATGTAGGTGGCGAGTCATTCCAAGATAAAAATTCAAAATTAAGAATAAATGGAACACTACTTAGGGAACAAAGAGCTTCTAGTCAAGCTTTGCTGATCTTCTGCTTTTCTTGGAAGATCCATTTGTGATTTTCCTTTCTCATATTTTGCATATAGGACCAACAGCATGGCATACTTGCTCAATCTGTAAAGATAACTTAGATCAGCCTTGGATGGGAGATGACCAAAGGACACAACTCTGCCATGTCTAAGGACATCCTGTTCCTTCTCTACTTCCCCAGGCCTTTGCCAGGCTTCAAATAGTCTGTGTTTACAATGAAAAGTGAAAAAAATTTTATCAAATATATAGAAAATTTTGGAGAATTTGCTGATATTGCTTAGGTGTCATACAAAAATTGGCATTGATCTTTAACATCTGCTGATCCTCACAGCCGCTGAATGTTCTGACCCGGGGTTCAGTGGGGCACTGAAAAGAAGACACTTCTAGAAGAGCGATTTTCCTTTTGTGATTCATTGACAATTGAAGTGTCCCCCACCCAGAGGAAAGTCACCACAGATAAGCTTTTCTGATGAAAACCAGCCAGTGGGCTAGGCTGTACTTCTCTATAAGGCCAGGCTAAAGAAACAAGTGCAAAGCCAACACTTTTATCTGGAATGTTTTATTCATGCTTTTTGTGAAAACTGGGGACATGGATACCTAATCCCACCCCATTCCCTCAGTAATTTTTTCTAAAGGAGCTTTTAAAAAATGTCTGTTATTTTATGCTCACTGGGCAGTAGAGGGGGACACTGTCCAACTCACTTTGAGGCCAACTTTAAAATAAAAACACAGGTTTTGTTTGTTTCGCTTTTAATTTTGTTTATTGCTTCATGAAAGTAAGACTTACGACTCTCCAGTAGGTATGGCAATAGAGCTGGATAAAATATAATTGGAATAAGGCCCACCATTAAAGTATATGTTTGTTTGTTCTAAAGCCAAGCTCTGAAACTTAATAGAGTGAGGGAAGGCTTTTAGATAAAAATCCAACCCTAATCACTTTCATTGGTGCAGATAGAACTCACTATGGCTGTTGAACTTGATTCGATGTGCTTTTATTCAGGATAAGGAAAGCTTAGTAAAGAGTTCCAGAAAAGCCAACCTTTCCGGAAGGTCCGGTTGCTCTTTTTGTATACAGACTGAGGCTGATTGTTTAAGCAAGTGCTAATGACTCAAAATCCCCTACCTCATTTGTGCTGTATAAATGCAAACATCAGCATTATTATTGTTATTTATGTTGTCTCTAGGCTTCTTAACATAAACTGAACTGCTTTCCAGCAGAGCTAATTAGCAACAATTATCCAAAAAGAAAAAAAAATAGTAATTCCAAATATCAATTTTTTGGAAAAAAAAATTGAAGCAGCAGTTAATTTCTAGTCCTCTAGAAAAATCCCAACATTTTACAGAGGCAGAAAGAGGAGTGTTAAATAGGAGATGAGCTCTGAATTTGGATAATGGTTGTTTGTCTGATTATAATTAGATAAGATTCATAGACAAGACTTTAGGTAAACTTCCTAGCTCTTTATACATCAGTTTTAATTTCTGTGAAAGGTAAACTATATCAAGTCTCGTATTATTGGGTAGTTTGAAGGATTCACTAAGGTAATAGCTGTAAAGTGCTTGATCTGTAGCTGTAGTTCAAAAATAGTTTCTGTTAACACTGAAGCATTAACTTTTATCTATGTGTTCTTTTTTCTCCCTTCCTCTCTCTTTGTTTTCTTTCTTCCTTCTTTCTCCCCCTCCCCTTTCTTTCTTTCCAGGGAAAAAACCCAGGGCCTCATACTCTACTAGCTGAACTACACCCCCAGTCCCTTATGTGTACATCTTGAAAAAAAAAAAAAAAGTTATGCTTGGTTTAGGATTTAAAACATTTCGAAATAAGATATGTATATATATCTTTTTTTCAGGGTGGGGTTATCGAGGATCGAACCCAGGGCCTTGCCCTCGGAGCTACACCCCCAACAATATAATGTTACAAATAATTTTCTTTCAGATTATTTATAAGTCTAAAAAGACAGTAAGAGGGGCTGGAGCGGTGGCTCAGCGGTTTCGGCGCTTGCCTGACAAGCACGAGGACACGGGTTCAAACCCCAGCACCACGTACACAACTAAGTGTTGGAGCAACTAAGGCCATGTGAAAAAACTAAATAAAGTTGTTTCTCTCTTTCTCTGTCTCTCTCACTGTCCCTCTCTCTTTAAAAAAAAAAAAAAAAAAGACAGTAAGAAGAGGTTTTTGTTTTGTTCTGGGGATTGAACCCAGCGGTACTTAACCACTGAGCAACACCCCCAGTCATTTTTTATTTTGAGACAGGGTTTCGCTAAATTGTTTAGGGCCTCAAACTTGTGATCCTCCTGCCTCAGCCTCTGGAGTGTTCAGTGGGGCGCTGAAAGATCTCACCCGGTGAGATCTTACGGAGCTTAGTGTTGGATTGTGGGAAGCGTTCTTCCAGATTGGAGTCTTCTAGAGCTCACATGCAATGTAACTGTCAAATGTTCTGTTTTCAGTTTGTTGTTGAAACACAAAATTATTTAAAGTACATATGGCATCATACGAGACAAACCAATTTTCCTCTAGCACTACCAGTGATCAGCTAATTAGAAATTCCATTTTTAAATGTTAAACCTTAGAATACAGAATATTTCAGTATGTGTTAAAGGCTGTATTTACCACAAAATAGAACCCTGACATCTTGGAGAAACACTCACCATTCATTTATGTTTATTTTCTGGCACAGGACACTTTGCATATGGGTGGGCCCTCTGAGTCAGCCAAATCTGAAATTTGATAAACTCTTTCCTGCTGTTTTTTGCACCATAACTGACACAGTCAGTAACTCTATGTACCATATTAAAAACACATGCACTCTTAACTACACAGTCATTACCTCTTGTTAATGATTTTTATCAACAAATGACAAGCAACATGGTTGGTTACTATAAAATGCTAGCAGTTTCTTCTTCCTTCATTCTTCTATTACCATCCTGGACTCTCTTAGTCAGTTGTTTGTTTACAGTCACATGGGGCTCCCTTTCCCTGTTATAATGTTATGGAAATAGGGCTAAATTAGATTAGGGGAAAAAATGAACTGAATATTGTAAAACAGCAATTAGTTTCTTACTGCTTAACTTGAACATTCATGCACGTTAGTTTTCCAAGTAGATCAGTAAAATGCCTTGTTAAACTTGTTTTCTGCCAAAAACGTACTGCCATCTGTGTTCTACATGGCAGCATTTTCTTATTTAATACATATGTCCCCCCTTTTTGAGAAGCATGCTAAGAGTTTTAATATGACAAGAAACAGAAATAAAATAGTGAAAACACACTGATTCAAACATGAATGCAAGGTTCAGATTTTGTGACATTTAGAGAATTTGGAATTTCATGTGTCATCTATTAATTTTATGGAAATGCAATGAGGCCTTAATGTTAGAAAAATTTTAATGTATGTGCAGTTTGGGGCTTGGGAGAGTTTTGGGTTTCAAAAACAGTTTTAAAATAGGTTGATTGCATCAAATAGTCTGAAAAAAAATCCAGTTTGTAACTCCAGTTACAAAAGGTAATGTCACAAAAAGCAAAGTAATAGTGTGTAAAGTTTTGGCCTGGTGGCTGAAGAGTACAGCTCAGTGGTAGAGTGCTGGCCTAGCATGCACAAGGCTCAGTTGGGCACTAGGAGATCTGAATTCTGGTGCCAGCTCTATGAACTGCCTTTGGGCAAATCACTTAAATTTTGTTGTCTCTATCTCCTTACCTGTAAATAAGAGGTTTGTGTAAGACTAATGACAGTCATAACGCTTGGCACAGTGGCCCATGTCTGTAATCCCAGCGACTTGGGAGGCTGAGACAGGAGGATCACAAGTCCCAGGCCAGCCTCAGCAATTTAGGTGCTCAGCTATTCAGTTAAGACCCTGTCTTAAAAACAAAAAACAAAAAACACATTTGGGGGGGTTGGCTGGGGATGTAGCTGGGTGGTAGCGCATTCCTGGGTTCAATGCCCAGTAAATATCCCCCCCAAAAAAAGTAACCACTGGGGCAGGACTGTCTCAAATTTCAAGAATTTGGGGAAAGTCTGTAGGAAAACTTTCTTAACAAAATACTGTCCTGCGATTCAGACCCTGAAAAACTAGAACAGAACGAAAGGCAAGGCCAAATTCGCAGCGGGTTTCCTTTGCCAAGAACGATCCAGTAGGTCACCGCCTATTTGTAGGGTGCGGCTGTCTGAATGGGGGCGGCTTCTGCAGAGTGTAATTGGAAAGGTTGGGGTGGCAGGAATCGTACTTTGTGGCCTTCCTTTGAGCTCATCATCTGGGTTACTGAGGTCCCCTAGCGGTTGGCAGAGGAGGGCCGACCTGTTCAAATTTGACAATAAGCACGAAGAGAGTGGCAAGGAACCCCTATTCCCAATTATCCAACTCAAAATCCTCCGCCCGTTTCCATTATCAGTAGGAAGCTGTTGTGATAGATGGATTATGAAGAAACAAAGCCCTGGATTACAGAAATGATAGAATGTAAAGAAATACATACATCTGTCTTAATGCTTTTAATTTTTAAAAAAGGCCCAATTCTTTTATATGCCACTTGAAGAATTCCTTGTAAGAAGGGGGATTAAAAAAAAATCGGGAGCTGTGGTTTTGATCAAGTTATTTAAAACTCTTATGACCATCTTCCATTCTAAGTGATCACATCCCTCTAAAAGGAAATGCCTTCTATATTCCTCCCAAAAAAGCAAGAGCAAAACAAAACAAAACTTGAAAACTGTCTCTTCTGCTCCACCACAGACAGTAGAGCCATTGTCTTCCTACCTTTGGCCCCACTGATCCTGTACAGGACGTCCCAGACCAGGAGCCCAGAGGAGGAAGATGGCTTGGGGGTTGGTGTTTGGTTGAAACACGCTGCAGGCGGCCTTAAGGAACCTGGGGGGTGGGGCAGGGCTGAGCCCCAAGACTGCTCTTATCTCCTCTTACGTTTTTACTCATCACTTCCATGCCCCCACCAAAAAAAGAAAAAAAGAAAAAACCCACGCACCCAGCTCAGCTTAATTAGGGGTAAGTAATAAAGTGACAAGGTTCTCCCTAGACGTCGTCCTCTGACCCCTTCGCCACCGCCTGTTCTCTGTGGACTGAGAGAGCGGGAAGAGGTTCCCACAGAGGGCACGAGGGCTGGGGTGTCTTTGGCTCTGCATGTGCAACAGGAACATCTTGTCCCCGCGCGGGGCCCCCTTCCTCAGTTCTCCAGCCTCTTAGGTCGAGAATGCAGTGAATTCGGCTGGTGGCTGTGGGTTGGGGGGCTGCTCAGGATACATGGAAAGGCTGAGGCTCAGCTCCTGGCGCCCACAGGTGGGACCCCCGCGCGGGGCCAAGGGCAGCGCGCCATGCACGCGGACCTCACCACCAGGGCTGCGGCGCTGGGCGGCGTGTGCGGCCCGCGCGGGGGCGGCGGACTTGACAGATCGCAGCGAAAAACATTCCACAAAACAAACACCACCGACTTCCCCGTCAGTCTCTGAAGACTTCGTGGGTGGAAGCTAGAGAGGGCGACTGCGTGGAATTCCGCGAGGCCGCCTCCGCTGCCCCCCTCCCCGCGCCCCCGCAGCGCGAGCGTCCCGCTCCCCCACCCCCACCCCCGGTTTGGACTCGGAGGGGCGAAGCGGGCGGCTCGTTCCACTCGGGCTTTACGAGTACTCGGCTTTGCTCCTCCGTAGTAAACAAAAGTGTCGCCGCCGCCTCCACGCTGATTTGCCTCCTAGTAATCAAAACACTGAGAGGGCGAGAGACTCAAACACTCGAGAATTACCAGAAAATAACAGATAATCAAAAGACAGTGAGAGAGATAGCGAGTGTGTAAGAGAGAAAGAGAAAAACACCCCACTACCCCCCACCAACCCACTGCCTTCCTCCCCGTGGAAAACCAGCCCCCGCCCAGGCCCGCGCCCACTGGCTGCCTGGGCGGCGGCGCTGCACCCGCATTGGCTGTGCCGACTGTCAGTTAGGGGCGGGCAGGCGCGCGCGCCGCCGCGGGCGGGGGGCGGCAGCAGATCCCGTAAGTCGGGCGGCCGCGTAGTTGCTGCAGCCGCCGCCGCCACATTCAACAGGCAGCTCCGCCGCGGTCGTGCCGCCGGAGAGAGCCAGTGGCCCGCGGCTTTCGTCGGTCCGTCAGTCCTTGGGTCCGCGGCCCTGACAGCAGAAGCGCGGCCCCGGCGCTGTCCGGCCCGGCGGCTCTGGCCCGCCGTCCCGTCCGCGCAGCGACCCTGGAGGAGTCTGGATGTTGATGGACCCGCGAAGTTAAGTTCTGGGCTCGCTCTTCCACTCCGCCGCGCCTTCCTCCTGGTTTCCGTCCGCTCGCCGTCGGACCTCGGCCCCCCAGTGTCGGCCCGGTTCTTGGCGCCCCCTCCCCCTCCGCACCCCGGTGCTGCGTTCTCCCCCTTCTAGGCTCTCCCGCAGCTGGGGGAGGGGCGGGGGTCACCATGGCCGAAGCGCCCCAGGTGGTGGAGATCGACCCGGACTTCGAGCCGCTGCCCCGGCCGCGCTCGTGCACCTGGCCGCTGCCCAGGCCGGAGTTCAGCCAGTCCAACTCGGCCACCTCCAGTCCAGCGCCGTCGGGAGGCGCGGCCACGAACCCCGACGCCGCAGCGGGCCTGCCCTCAGCCTCGGCGGCCGCTGTCAGCACCGACTTCATGAGCAACCTGAGCTTGCTGGAGGAGAGCGAGGACTTCCCGCAAGCTGCCGGCTCCGTGGCGGCGGCGGTGGCCGCGGCCGCTGCGGCGGCCACTGGGGGGTTGTGCGGGGACTTCCAGGGCCCCGAGGCGGGCTGCCTGCATCCGGCACCGCCGCAGCCCCCGCCGCCCGGGCCGCTGTCGCAGCACCCGCCCGTACCTCCTGCCGCCGCGGGGCCGCTCGCGGGGCAGCCGCGCAAGAGCAGCTCGTCCCGCCGCAACGCGTGGGGCAACCTGTCTTACGCCGACCTCATCACCAAGGCCATCGAAAGCTCGGCTGAGAAGCGGCTCACACTGTCGCAGATCTACGAGTGGATGGTCAAGAGCGTGCCCTACTTCAAAGATAAGGGTGACAGCAACAGTTCCGCTGGCTGGAAGGTGAGCGATCTCGGGACGCGCGGCCAGACTTTAGGGGCGCGGTGCGGCGACGGTTGGGCAGGTTTGCCCTGCCTGAAAGTGCAGGGCAGGAGAGTAGCGCGTGCGGGAAAAGCCCGCTAGAAGTGGCAGGTGTGGGGGGTCTTGCCCGGGAGGGTCGGGGGACTGGGAATAAGTGTGCCTGTGTTTGTGCGCGCGCCAAGTGAGTTCAGTGGGACAGGGACGGGGAAAAGGGTTTGGAACTAAGGAGTGAAGAACTTCAGAATGGGCAGAAAAGTTTTGCAGTTAAAAAAAAAGAAAGGGGTTGGTTCTGAGACCCTGCCCCCTTTCCTCTCGCACCTCGGAGGGAGGGAGGCTCCTCTCCGTCCCCGCGGCGCTCTTTCCTCCAGTCTAGGACCGCGCTGCGGAGCCGTTTCCGCTGAGCGAGTCGGAGCAGAGCCCGACGAGGGCACTGGACACCCCGCCTGGTGCCCAGGCTGCAGGTTAGAGGACCACCGGGGCACGACCGGCTGGGGATGGTGCGGGACGGGCCGCGCAGGTTCTGGAGACCAGTGCACATTTTGTTTTGTTTTGGTTTAATCCGGAGCGGCCCCGAGTGCAGGGGGCCGGGCGCGCCGAGCCCGAGGTGGCGCCTCCGACACGTGCGAAGGGGCGGCCACCGCCTGTGGAGCGCCGGCGCCTGGCCGCGCTGGGCGAGCTAAAGTTCAAGTGTGATCCTCGGCGGGGGCGGGAGCTGACGGCCGCGAGGGAGGGACCGCGGCTCGGGAAGCGAGCGCCTTTAAAGGGCCAGCGCGTCCGGGCCGCGGGTTCCAGCACTTTTTCAAGGAGGGACGCGACCCCAAACTAAGTATTGCGTGTGATGTGAGGCTTGTAGTTAGAAATGCAGGCAGCCCGGAGTGACCAGTGCGCGCCTTCTCTTGGCTGCCACCTGAGAGTCGTGAAGAGATGAGAGGTAGGGCTGGGAGTTTTGCGACTGTTGTTTGGGGGAAAGTCGGAGTGGAGGTGCGCCCCGAGGGAGCTGGGGGGGACCTCCTGCCTCGACCGAGGATTGCGGATTTGTAGAACCAATAGGCTCAGTGTGGGGCCTGGCACAGCCCTACCCCGAAGAGGAGAAGGCCGTGGGGCCTTTAGGACTGGAGCTGGGAGGCTCACTGGGAAGCCACGCGGCCTCCCCAAATTGACAGTTTCTCACTTTGACAGGTGGAGGGATTGATGTAAGGGTTCTCCAGTTGGAACTGTCGTCTTTCTCACCTCCTCTTGTTCCTCATCTTGAGTGTACTTCATCATAAAGATTGGTCTTTGCCGCATATTTGTTACACCAAGGTTGTTTTACATACAGTCTTCCCTGTGCTAAATGTGTGTCAAAAAGGTCAGGTTACTCATATCTTATTGAAGTCCCTGGAGAAAGAGCCAAGAGATATTTCATTTTTTCCAAAGTGTTTTAAAGGTCTATCGTCATTACTAGGCATTACATGCAGTTTTTACAAACTGTTTTAAAAAAAGTGAAATACGTTCTCTACTTTAAGCTCCACCTATTCCATATTTTAAGTCATAAAACCAGGATTGTCAGCCAAACCCAATTTTACTTAACGTTTGAATTTAGGTACTTG
Organism: Aplodontia rufa; assembly: GCA_004027875.1. Taxonomy (NCBI): domain Eukaryota; kingdom Metazoa; phylum Chordata; class Mammalia; order Rodentia; family Aplodontiidae; genus Aplodontia; species Aplodontia rufa. The sequence continues at coordinate 17,038 of PVKS010002090.1, forward strand.
ACTGACTTGCTCATATCTATCAGTCCTACTTCAGTTATTGTAAAGGATTTAGCATTTGAAAAATTCTTTTTGGGCTGGTCAAAGTAGTGTGTACTTAACCATTCTTTTCTGTCCTTGAAAATGGATACAACCTGCTTCAGCTTGCTGGAGTGTCTTTAAAGACAGAGAAAGGCAGTGTTTTAGAATATTTTTAGTTTTGTCTCTTAAATGGCTTTGACAAGGTATTCTAAAACTAGTCAGATAACAGACATTAACTAATTATTGTAAAAATAGATTGCAAGGTCATGTTACTTCCTTGACAATTTTAATAGGTTCTTGTTCTGATTTTTTTTTTTTAAAAATTCAAGTATAATTTGATTTTATTTTTAAAAAACAATTTGCTTAAGAGGCCAGGAGACAAGTGTCTAAAATTGGAGGCCTAGCAGCAGCTTGCATTGAATCTAGTGGGGTTTGGGAGGGAGCAGGCTACCTTTTTATAAATGAGTAGATGTTTCAGGTGTAATGGGAGTCAGTGGGTGCGAGTCAGCGTGCATTTTCAGTTTGAGTAAAAGGGTATTTTAAGAAGAAAAGAAACAACCTGAACTGTTCTAACTCATAACTAGTCTTCTGGTTAGACTTTTCATAAAAATGAGTTACTTGCAAGACCAAGTTTCACTCTCAGATCTACAAGACTAAAAATTCATAAAAGGGAGAAATTTTACTATGCCTTTAAACTTAAGAATCCAGTTCTAAAATGCAAATCAACCCAAACTTAACTGTTTTAGGCTGTTTGGAACAAAATATTTCCTGTGATTTACTACTGGGAATTAGGCTGAATCATTAATTAAACATAGTTTCTTGTGCTCTACTTCCTGGGGCCTGCCTGAGAATTTGAAATCATTTGCTGCATAGGACAGAGTAACTGGAAAGCTATTAGTGTCTAAAAACTCATCTTTTAATGTAGTTCCTTAAACACTGGTTATATTTGAGGAATATGTCTTTTATGTTTGTGGGGTTGTATGTGACATCTGTCTTACACTTGTTTTGGCATTGGCTAGAACTGTCATATAAGGTTTTAAACAAAGTGGAACCTAAGACTTTTGGAAAACCCAGGATCTTTTAAACCAGTGCAGTATTTATAAATAGTGAAACTTCATTTCCATGATCTGTGTTCTCACATAGCTTTCTAAAGCCTGGGAAGTAGTCCTGTGAGCTCAAGATTTTTTTTTTTTTAAGTAGTGGTTCCAGTTGAGTCTTTTTGTTTTGATATTATTTGGAAGACTTAAGTTAAAAGAATGCTTTCACTATAACATCTAGGAGGTTTGTTTTTTTTTTTAAGAGAGAGGGAGGAGAGAGAGAATCAACTTTTATTTTTTCATCTCGCCTTTGTTTCTCCAACACTTAGTTGTGTATGTGGTGCAGTGGTTCGAACCCAGGTCCTCATGCATGCCTGGCAAGTGTTCCAACTTCTCTAGCCCCTAAGAGTTGTTAAAGAGATTTTTAGATAGCTTTATTTTGAAATCAGCTGCAGTATCCTATCTTTTTGTGTGTTCTTGGGGAGATGATGGGAAGAATAGCTTCTGTTTTGGGGTGATAACTTTTGTGTGTGTATCACACACATTTCAGTACTGAAAAGAAGGCATTTTTATTTTCATGTAAACTAAAAAAATTGAAATAGTTTGAGATCTGAAAATTACCAGAAGGGTAGCAGCAGACAGATATCACTGCATTTCATGCTCTGCACAGGGAATATTTTTGGTAGCCATATGAAATGGAGGTGAGGGGAAAGAATACTTAGTAGTAAGTTAGAATCCCCAGTAGACCAGGAATGTTTTTCCTGTCTTTGTGCTTCTGGTGTTTTTCATCCAAACTCCTAAACTGCAGTTTTGTGTTTAGACTTTCTAAGAGAGCAGTTCTATATTTGCCTGGCATTTCTTTGGGAGAACCTGAACTATTAGCATCTTTCTGGAACACTGTGCTTTTGGAAATTACCCAGTACCCAGGCCTCATGGGAATTTACCCAGCCCTTTTTTTGGTCTAAGTGTGTAGTAGCTTTGGGGGCTTCCTGTAATCCTCTTGGAAAGACAATATAAACCTCATAGTGATTATGGAGAGAAGAGTTTTCAATTTCTTGGAAGGTGGTGGGTTTGTCTCTACTTTCCTGCAACTTAAGACTTACCTTGGCCTTCATAGCAACAACTTGTGGAGACTTGCACAAACTGCCAGGGCCTCCCCTTGGCTAGATAACTGCCACTTTTTCTTGGTGTATACAAAGTTGTGAAACTGGACCAGATGAACTTAAAAAAAGTTGATTCTGGTGTCTAAGGGGGCAGAAGGCTTGTATTTTAATGAATATCCTGTATACAAACATAAATCAGGTATGGAAGCCTTCTGTGCTGATAAGGACTGACAAAATCAAGTCAAGGACAGAATTTGTTTTCTAGGGAATGACTACTTGTTAATTTGTGGTTTTCGCAGGAACATATGAAACATGAAAATACATTTTTGCACACCAGTAATTTCTTATGGTTCAAAATTTTAAAAAATCATTTCTTTTCCCACTGGCATTTCAGTTTACTCCCCTGTTTGCTTGTGGTTTATTAGCTTTCAGGTTAAACACTGCTGATGTTGACTCTTGGGTTGACTTATTGTCATTTGGAAGGCATTTGGGCCACCTTCCTTTTTTCTTTCAGTTATCTCTGTATAGCTTTGATAAAAACTTAAGAAAAACAAAATGTACCTCCATACTTTTAGCTCCAATATCAAGCCTTATTCAGTTGGAAAGCTAACTCTGCAACCCCTTTTCAGCATATCATTTAGCAAATTTTTACCTAAGTACGTTACATAAATAAGGATATAAATTCAATACATTGCCTTTATATCAGGTCATATTCATTGCAGAAAAGAAAAAAAAATCTAGTGAGAGCTGTGTTATTAGCCCCTACAGTCCTATTCTGCTTTTGTTTTGAAGATTGCTAAAGGTGTTTATTTGTTCTCTGTGGTCAGTAGTTACTGTGCCTGGGAGATTGGTGGAATATCTAAGTTTTTCTTTTTTTTTTTGAGAGGGAGAGAGAATCAGCTTTATTTACTTTTTCATCTAATCTTTGTTTCTCTGACACTTAGTTGTGTATTTGGTGCTGGGGGTTGAGCCCAGGTCCTCAGGCATGCCAGGCAAGCAGTCTAACCAGTGAGCCACTGTTCCAGTCCCAGGAATATCTTAAGTTTTTCCTTTGAGAATTTACAGTGTACTGTCCTGGCCCTTCCCTCAGTCTGGCTTCTCTCCTTGGTTTTTCCTTCTCTTATTCTCAGTCATTAAGTGTATTCCAGGACCAGTTGTGGACTTTTTCACTGGTCTTATTCTAGTTTCTTTTTTTTTTTTTTTTTTTTAAGAAAGAAAGAGGGACAGTGAGAGAGAGAGAGAGAATCAATTTTATTTAGTTTTTCATGGACTTTTGTTGCTTGGACACGTCATTGTGTATGTGGTGCTGGGGTTTGAACCCGCGTACCTGCACATGCAAGGCAAGTGCCGTAACTGCTGAGCCACCACTCCAGCCCCTTATTCTAGTTTCTTAATTGATCTGTGTCTCCAGTTACCTGAAGGCTATAAATGTCCCATTTTGACCAGATTCCACATGTCTAAACACAAACGTACAGAATTTTCCCTTACTCTCTCATAAGTTTCCCATCTTCTCGTCTCCAGTTGGGCTAATGGTCTAGTTAGCTGTTGCCCTAGTTGTTTTTTGGGTTTTTTTGGGGGGGGGTCAATCCATTTTTTTCTTCAGAAATTTATTTGTTGAACAATCAAACAAACTTCTAATGAAATAATACAATATATATATATATATATAAATTCTGAAAATTAGATTTATCCCCAAGAGCCCCCCCCAATTACCCACCGTTATCCTTCCTTCCCTTCTCTTCCCAAATCGCTACCCAAATCTCTACAAATGCCTTACGTTGTATGACATTACACCTTATCTGGATTTAAAACATGATAATAGACCTACTTTGTCAATGGCCGGCCAGGTTCTAGCTCCAGCCTCCACAGATGAGTGGAGACATTCCACCCTTGGTTCTCTGGGTTATGCTTATTTCACTCAGCATGATTTCTTCCACAGCCATCCATTTACCTTCAAAGGCTGCAATATCATTGTTTCTAATTGCTAAGTAAAACTCTATGGTATATATGTACCACAGTTTTTGGACCCATTCATCCAGAGAGGGACATCTGGGTTGTTTCCATAATTTAGCTATTGTAAATTGATATTGCCCTAGTTTCCCCAAGTCTGTTAACTCTTGGTTCTCAGGTTCTCTTTCTCTTTTTTTGGTACCAGCAATTGAACCCAGGGGCTTTTTATCACTGAGCAACATCCTCAGTCATTTCTATTTTTTATTTTGAGACAGGGTCTTGTTAAGTTGCTGAGGCTGGCTTTGAACTTGCTGCCCTATTGCCTGAGTGTCCTGAGCCCCTGGGATTATAGGCGAGTGCCACTTGGTCCGACTTAACTTTTATTCTGAGACAAGGTCTTGATAATTTCGCAGACTCACCTTGAACTCTCAATGCTTCTGAGTCACCCTCCTGGAATTATAGGCATATGCCCCTGTTCCTAATTTTAATTTTTAAATATAACTTTTTTTTGTGGGGTGGGGTTATGCTGGGGATTGAACCAGGGCCTCAAGCATGCTAGGCAAGTGCTTGATCACTTTGTTATTCCCTCCCTGTCAACCTCACTTTTTAGGAACACATCACTTGTGTAAATACAGAGACCCATGGAATGCAATATAAAGCCAATGTATTGCATTTGATTTTTAAAATAACAGAATTCTGTAATACATGGAATAAATCATGTCATTGATAGTGTGACTAGTTGGCATTTATGAAGTATTTAGCCTTTTGTTGGATCTGTTCTTTAAAATTAACTTTTATGTCTAGTGTCTTGGTAACAGTGGTTCAAACAAAGGAAGCTTACTACTAGGGCTGAAGCAGTGGCTCAGTGGTTAAGGCGCTTGCCTGGCATGTGCATGTATGTGGGTTCAAACCCTAGCACCACGTACACAATGAAGTGTCTGAGAAACGAAAGCCACATGAAAAACTAAAATAAAGTTGATTCTTTCTCACTGTCCTTCTTTCTTAAAAAAAAAAGTTTACTAGTAAATATAATTTATTTTTTTGAAAAATGAGAAAAATTTTTTTTTAATTTATTTTTTTGGTACTGGGGAGTGAGCTCAGGGATGCTTTACTATATTCCTAGTCCTTTCTAAAAATTTTTGAGGCATGGTCTTGCTAAGAGTTGTCCAGCCTGGCCTAGAACTTGTGATCCTCCTGCTTGAGTTGCTGGGATTACAGATGTGTGATGTGCCACCATGCCTGACATTTCTAGTATTGGTATTAGCGAAATGTCAGATATTCCTTTTTCTTTTTCTTTTCTTTTTTTTTTTTTTTTTCCTTTTTTGGTACCAAGGATTGAACCCATGGGTGCTTAACCAGTAGCCATATTCCAGCCCTTTTTATATTTTGCTTTGAGACAGGGTCTTGCTAAGTTGCCAAGGCTGGCTTTGATCTTGCAATCCTTCTGCCTTGGCCTCCCAAGTTGCTGGGATTATAGGCTTATGCCACTGTGCCTGGCAAAAATGTCAGATATTCTTTATAGCTTTTTAATTGCATATATAATTTTTTTACTAATCTAAGAACAGAAGTGAAGATTAGACTGAGATGTTTCAATGGGCCAGAGGCTGGTAAATTTGGATAGGCCAAACCCTGAATTGATGCCAACCAGCCAGACAAAAATTGAATGTTTTTAGTACACTTGGAGTGAGTCTGACTTGCTCATGATAAACCTAGTTGTTTCAGACAATAAAAACTGGGGCATGGTAGTTCACATCCATAATCCTAGCTGCTCGGGAGGCTAAGGTTGAAAGATTGCAAGTTTGAGGCTAGTATCAGCAATTTAGTGAGACCCTGTCTCAAAATAAATAATAAAAATAAATAAAAGGACTCAGATATGGTTCAGTGGCTAAGTACCCTTGGGTTAAATTCCCAGTATCCCTCCCCTAAAGGTCCAAAACTGTATTTCAATGTATGGGAAGGCATGTGTACAGAGTTCTTAGTCATTTAAGAAAGAAGTGTTAAAAAAACTATTTTACTAGTATGTTTATACTTGTAGACATTATTTTGTTTGAGCTACACCCTGCTGAGCGATGGGAGACAGTTAAAAAAATAGATAAAAAAGCTTGCTGCTGTGAGGTTTTATTAAATGTGTATGTTACTGTTCACATGGAGAAAATAGCTTTCAGAGAACACTAGATATCACACTTGAAAATCAGTAGGAAACAATAGGAAATTGGTCAGTCTATTTTTTAAAATCACTATTAATATTTGTAGATCTAGTGAAGTTCAAAATTTCAGCCTGTCTTTGGTCTCACTTTATAAGTAGAGAGAGATTATGTAAAATATCCTTCATCCTTTGATTTGTGTCTCATCTTGGTTCTAATTTGGAAGGGAAAGAGTTAGGGTCTTGACTTAAGGGGGGAGAGGTAGGAGTCAATCTCAGTCTGTAGGCCTGTGAGGAGAAAAGACCATTCCTTCCAAGATAGCATTCTAACATTGTCAGGTGAGTTCTTTAATTCTTAGGGTAGTCGGGTGTGGTGGTGTGCACCTCTAATCCCGGTGACTTAGGAGCCTGAGGCAGGAGGATCACAAGTTCAGAGCTGGCCTCAACAACTTAGTGAGGCCCCTGAGTAGCTTAGTGAGAACCTATCTCAAAATGAAGAAGGCTGGGAATGTGGCTGAATGATTAATCACCGCTGGATTCAATCCCTGGTATCCCCCACACATACACAAAAGAAAAAGAGAAGAAAGAAAGAAAGAAAGGTTAAGAGATGTCTGCCTTCACAGAGGAGAAGTGCCACCTCTGAAGTGTTTTGTCTTATTGATCTACACGCAAGCATGCCTGATCTAGAAAGTGTAGTTGTCTTCAGCAAGCCCTACTTCAGCCACATGTGGAAATTCTGAGGCTGTCACCATTTTCATTGTGACTTGACTCCAACATCTCTGTATAGATATTTGAAATTTAAGAAGAAAAAAATTTTTTTGCCTTGATGGCCCCCCCAATGATATTTGTCTTAATTACAGTGTAAATCTTTATGAGTTAAGTTACAGAATTGGACCGAATGACATACTCTCTGATTTTGACAGCCACAGGAAATACTGTCTGACTTCATCTGATTCAAGTGAAGCTGTGATGGGGAGAGTGGGAAGAGGGGCTAGCTTGTTTCTGGTGGTTCTCTGTTTTTAAATTAGAGCTGCGTAGTTATACATTCTGGTTGTATTCTGTTTGATTAAAGACATTTCTTAAATAAACAGGTTTTCCTCAATTGTTTCTCGAAGATCTGGAAGATAGGTCATGGTTTTGTGAATCTCTACTTTTATTATACTAGAAGTTTGATAAGAATTCGACTTAAGAAAAAAAAGAAAAAAAAGTTTCTGTTTCTGTTTACAACCATGGTTACCCTACTTTGGAGTTGGTACAGTGCTGTCTTGGCCCTGCTTGTGAGGAACCTCTGTAATTGGTTTGCACAGTGAAAAATTTGAAAGTAGCTAAATGAACCTGGCATCAGGAAAGGGAGGAGATCTCAGTGGTTGTATTTTGTAACTGCAGTAAATAAGCCAGAGGATGATTAACTCTGTAAGTCATATTTGGGTCTTAAGCAAGAGAGTGCCTAAGAAAGGAAGAAGGAAGAGGGAAACTGATTTGGTGTATGTGGGAGGATAAAAAAGTCCTTTTTGGTGGCCTCATAGTCTGAAGAGTTAGTGAGGCCTGGAAGCTCTGAGCTTTGCCTCTTCAGTATTCCCTCACCCCCTTTCTCATATCAGTTTTCCTGTATTAATCTGGAAAATTAGTGCTTTTCTCCCACCAGTGCTATGCCCTGGAAGCTTGCCATTCAGGTGGCAGAGGGAAGACCCACACTGAGTGAGAGAATCTTTATCTTTGCAGGGGTGGCCCGGATAAGAGTGAAAAGACATTCTGCATACTATAATTGAAAAGAAATGCATTTAGACTTCAAATTGAATTTGGAGAGAGAAATTATAATTGAATCACCTAATTCCAAGGCTTGTAAATATTGTATATCCTTCAAAGCTTAAAAGCAGAACCATATAAATATTTGGGAATGGTCTGTACAAGTAAATGTCAAATACTTAAGACAGTTTTGTTGCTTGGAGGCAAGGTCAAAGGAAATGATTTGCATATGTTTTAACCAGAGACCTTATTTTGGCAAGATTCTTGAGGTAGTAACAGTCAAAATACAAAATACATATTTTATTCTATTTTGATATGAAAAAAATGTTTAGTCTCCTATAACTTAAAGTGTAGGGCTGCATAAATAATATCAAGATAGGTGCATTCAGTCACGATAATTTTATAATACTGATGGTATAGCTTCAAGACCCTCAATCTGAGACTTAATTTGTAGAATCATCAATTTGTCACACCATGAGAGCTCAGAGTCAGATGTTAGTCCTCCATTCTGTGCTTTGAATACTGGAGAAACCCAGCTACCTGAAGGCAAGAGTTAAGTTACTTCATCTGTCCCTGTTAGGGAGCACTCTCTCTGCAGGGATACCTCTTACTAGGGTGCATTCGAGAAGGAAGGGGAGCAGAGGGAAACTAGCAGAACTTGTAAACTGTGCTAAGGTTGTTTGTATACTTGGTACTCAGCTGGTTGCATCTCTAAACTTGAATGGAAGAGTTTTCTCTATAGATGGGTAGGCCATCGTAAATTTACACATAATGAATGTGAAAGCTTCCTGTGGACCATTTTACTAAAGAGAGTTTCTGTAATTTGTGTGACTGAATTGGCTTCTCCTTCCATCTTTTTCACATGGTTTTCATTGCTCTGATACTTGGTTGTGTACGTGGTGCTGGGGTTTGAACCCGTGTACTTGCACGTGCTAGTCAAGTGCCATAACCTCTAAGCCACCGTTCCAGCCCCTCCTTCAATCTTTTAAAATGTAATTTTATCTTTAGGGGCCCATTATGACATTTACATACCTTGAATGTGAAAGATTCCTATACTCTTGTTAAGTGTGTACTTATTAGCAGTTTTTTTTTTTAAAGTTCGTGGTAAAATAGAATGAATTCTGTAGGTCCTAGGTTTGTATTATATACATTTGGTATTAACATGAAGGCTTTCAGGTTATGATATAACAATAATTTAAATGTTCAGCATTTGGTATCTTCACATTTTAGAAGCAAAATGATTTTCGCATTTTCTCTTGAAGTATTTGGTAAAATTAAAATGTTAGGGAAATTTTACTGGGGTTAAAAATTTCTGTAATTATGGGCTGGAGCAGTGGCTCAGCGGTTACAGCGCTTGCTTTGCATGCTTGAGTACGCTGGTTCAAACCCCAGCACCACGTACACAATGAAGTGTTTGAGCAACAAAAGTCCATGGAAAACTAAACAAAGCGGATTCTGTCTTTCTCTCACTGGCCCTCTCTCTTTAAAAAAAAAATTCTTTAAGCATGTTTTGATCCCCTTAATAACTTCTTCTTTTTTTTTTTGTAAGAGAGAGGGACAGTGAGAGAAACAGAGAAAGAGAGAAACAACTTTATTTTAGTTTTTCACATGGCCTTAGTTGCTCCAACACTTAGTTGCGTGCGTGGTGCTGGGGTTTGAATCCGGGTCCTTGTGCTTGCCAGGCAAGCGCCGAAACCACTGAGCCACCGCTCCAGCCCCAATAACTTCTTTTTTAATTCTGTAATTGATACTTCTCCAGTTGTGACCACACTACTCTGTAGCAGTCCTCTTGTAATATTCTATTCCAGTAATCCTGGGATGTTTTTTTTTTTTTTAATTAGAAGGACAGTAAAAGAGAGGGAGAATCAATATTTATGAGTTTTACACATGGCTTTTGTTGCTCCAACACTTATTTCTGTACGTGGGTGTTGGGGTTTGAATCCGTGTACTCGCACATGCCAGGCAAGCGCATTAACCACCTAGCCACCGTTCCAGCCCCCCAGGATGCTTTTTTAAGGTGCTTTATATATATATATATATTTTTTTTTTTTAAAGAATGAAACAACTTTTATTTAGTTTTTCACTTGGCCTTCGGTGCTCCAACACTTAGTTGTGTATGTGGTGCTGGGATTTGAACCCAGGTCCTCGTGCTTGCCAGGCAAGCGCCGAAACTGCTGAGCCACTGCTCCAGCCCATGCTTTATATTTCTTGAAATGTCGTTTTGACACTTTTGATGATCTGAGTTGTACTGAGAGCATACTTGAAAAATAAAAAGAAGCAAAAGAGTATTCATGTAAAAATTCAGAAGCATGATTGTTACAAACTTCAGGAATTAGCCTGCTTGCTTTTGAAGTGTGAGTGCAACTGGCTAAGTCCCTGTACTTAAGGAGTGGTCTGGTCCATCAGGGTCTGATATAGACACCATAGGAGCAGAGACTGCTCTTTCATGATGGTGTTAGCTTGGAATTCTTCTCAGGCTGTCTTATTCAGAATTAAATACTCTTTTTTTTTTTTTGGTTAATGGAGAGAATCAATTTTATTGAGTTTTTTATTCATGTTTTTTTCTTTTTATTTAAAGAGAGAGAGAGGGACAGTGAGAGAAAGAGAGAACCAGTTTTATTTAGTTTTCATGTGACTATTGTTGCTCCAACATTTGGTTGTGTACGTGGTGCTGTGGTTCAAAACTATGTCCTCCTGCATGCCAGGCAGTGCTGTAACTACTGAGCCACTGCTCCAGCCCTGGTTTTTGTTTTTGTTTTTGTTTTTGTTTTTGACACTTAGTTGTGTATGTGGCCCTGGGGATCAAACCCAGATCCTCCCTCATGCTAGGCAACATGCTACCATTGAACTATTTGTCTCGCCCCCCCCAGAAGCAAATACTGTTAAGTAATAAGTTCACCTTAGTTGGGTTTCAAGCCATTTAATAAGTTCTTTGAATGTTAAAGTTTTTGCCATTGCCTTTCTGGTGTGATTATAAGAGCTAAAGGTGGTGGAGGGTGTGGGCAATAGAGAATAAAAGGGAGAAAATATTTTTTATATATATATATTTTTTTTTTTTTTTGAAAGAGGGGAACAGTGAGAGAGAAGAGAGAATTAGCTTTATTTAGCTTCCCATCTGGCCTTCGTTGCTCTCACACTTTGTTGTATATCTGGTACTGGGGTACAAACCTTTGTTCTTGCATATGTTAGGCAAGTGCCGCAACAGCTGAACCATCGCTTCAGCCTGAGAAAATTTATATTGATACAGATGTTAGTTCATTATATTGAATATTTTTCTTCCATAGACTATCAGAAGGTGCATATTTAAAGTCAACTTCTGAATTCATTAACCGTTTAATTACATGCTTTATAAATTACAGTTTTAAGAGAAAATTTAAAAATAATGATTATTGTGCCATATGGTCTCATTCCACAATATAATAGATCTTGGATTACTTCAAATGCTGACAGTATTCAAGAAGGACTCTACTTAATTTCTTATTCTTTTCTTTTCTTTCTTTCTTTCTTTCTTTTTTTTTTTTAAAGAAAGAGGGGACAGTGAGGGAGAGAGAGTCAATTTTTATTTAGTTTTTCACCTGGCTTTCATTGCTCTGAGACTTTGTTGTGTACGTGGTGCTGGGGTTTGAACTCGAGTACTCCGGCATGCTAGGCAAGTGCTGTAACCTCTGAGCCACCGCTCCAGCCCTCTACTTAATTTCTTCAGTGATGAAAGTATAGAGACATTTTAATCAAAAACTTCTATCTCAATTTTTATAAAAGAAGCAAGAAGAGGAAAAGGAAAACAGTTTCAACCGTGGAAATGATGAGCTGAGATTGAGTCTCACTACCCTAACTTTGTCTTTCACGTAGCTCATTTTAAGGAATACTGGAAGGAAAAATCTGTTATTTTAGATTCTAAGGTAATGCATCAGAGGGATTCTTCTCAGGACTAAATTCTTTGTGATCCTTAACTGTGTGAATATACCCCTAGAATCTGAAATGGTGTCACTCCCACTCCCCCTTAGTCACATGCCCTGTTAGCATTATTTCTGTGTGGCTTGCTGAGATTATTTCAGGGACTCAATTAAAAATGGCTTCTGTTAAACAAACTTTCCAGGTTGTAAGGGAACTTTGTAGAAAAGCTCATCTCTCCTGAGTAGGTGTCCTGCTTCTTCAGACTGCTGTCTTGTTTTTGTGGCCTGAAATGAATTAGCAGTCACCTTATGCAGACCTTTGCAGGATGCACCACATCAAGGTCCCACTGAACCAGGGAAAAATGACTTGTTAGATCATATATATCATACAAATGAACTTGACTGTTTCTCAGTCAAACCCTTGTAGGCCTAGAGACAGCAAACCCTTGTAGGCCTAGAGAACTTAATTTTAATGCCCCTTCCATCTTTCATTAGGTGAAAGCTTGGACTTATAGTTATTCATTCTAGCTATAAATATATTAATAATATTTTGGCTTGGCCAAATATGGGGCATGACCTTTGACATCCTTCTTGCCTGGGAATTTGACATTCTTCAGTTTAGATGGAATTCCCTTTTTTGTTTCCTGTGATAGTGTGGAGGAAATACACATTTTGGCTCTTTCACCCAGAGGTGGAGCAAGACAGGAAAAAAGTAAAATTGGAATGCATAAAGAGGTTATTAATGACTATTTCTGCTGGGAGTGGTAATATTGGCATGCTTTTATAGACGTCAGACTATGAAAGTATTTAGTTAGTGCAAAATACTAACTAAAGATGCTATAATCATAGTTTTTATTTTCTTTGATCTAGATTCGTTATTCTTTTTTTTTTGACTAGTTAGACATTTTAGGGTCTTTGAACTGTTGCATTTAAGTACACATGGTGATAAGAACTAAAATCACTGTCATGTCTTTTTGTTGATGGGTTTTCTAGTCCTGCGTACATCATTAACAACTGAGAAGAGCTGCAAAAAGAAACTGGTTTGTATTTCTCCTTGAGAAAGGGAAATGGTTTGCTGCTATTAACTAAACGTTTACATCTGTGATTCTGTTTCCTAAACACAACCAGAACCACCATCAAATAATTATTCCTTTTGATTTGCCATAAAATTCAGTATTCAAAAGCAGAAATTGTTGAAGCCAGGTTTAATAGCATTTTCCTTTTTTAAAGAGAGAGAATCAATTTTTATGTGTTTTTTCAACTCTTCCCCTGAAACCCCCCTCCCCTGGTTTAAACCTGGGTCCTCAAGCATGCCAGGCAAGTGCTGTACCACTGAACCACTACTACAAACCTACAATATTTTCCTTTTAAACGTCACAAAAGTTAGCTGGGCATGATGGCACACACTCTAATCCCAATGACTCAGGAGGTTGAGGCATTTGATCATAAATTTGAGTCCAGTCTGGGTGACTTAGTGAGATGCAATCACAAAGTAAAAATAAAAAAGGAATAGGATATAGCTCAGTGGTAGAGCACCGCTTGGTTCATTGTCTAGTTAAAGTACCCTGCACCGCCCTCAAAAGTCAATTTTTGCTGTGCTTTAAACAAAGCCATGACTTCTCCCACCTCTCAAATTCACCCTTAATAAGCTTGCTTTTTGTTTAATTTTTTTGTTGTTGTTGTTTCCCATCTAAGGCTGATGTCCCCCGTGAGATAGTTGAAAATGCAGGTCTCAGAGAGTGTGGGTTTTTTTTTTTCTTGTTGTTGTTTATTTGTTTGTTAGATACTGGGAATTGAACCCAGGGGTGCTTAACTACTGAGACACCTCCCTAGTCGTTTTATAAATTGTTTATTTTGAGATGGGGTCTCACTAAGTTGCTTAGGGCCTTGCTAAATTGCTGAGACTAACTTTGAACTTCACAAGTCTCTAGGAAGTAAAGGCATGTGCCACTGCACCTGCTCGACTCAGGGAGTCTGTTTTGTTCTTAATTGTCACCTAAATGTAGAGTACCACTTAGGACTTTCGGGCTTTTGAAGGTACAAATCTAAATGGCTTATATTAAAAGTGTGCTTCTTTTTGACTAGCCTTTTTTCCCCCTTCCAACATTTTCATCTCCTCTGCTTTCCTTTTCATTTTTGGTCCCCTCATTTAAAAATATGTGATTTGAATAAATTTTCCTAACCTATTATTGTAAATTAGGGGAAAAGTTGTTTCTGGTAGCTGGTGTGATTTTTAGCATTCACCACAACCACCTCATTGTATTTACTGCTGCCTTTGGAAATGATTAAATTATTAATAAAACTGATCTGTTCGGAGATATTTGCAAGTAGATTTAATATCTGATAAGCTATCTGTGTAGTTCTCTTAAAATGTTGGCGTTCTCATTTGTTTCCTAGTTCATGGGTTTTGGCTTAAGGGCTTTTAAGTTTATTGAACTGTGTAACAAAAGGTATGAAGAGTTATGGAGACTTAGTTTGAACAGATTTTAAAGCTTATCAGCTGATTTGCTTGGTTGGCCATTTGGAGATTTTTGAGAGTCCACTACCTCCACATTGTTAAAACATTTATTTCTAGGACTAGAGAAATAACTCAGTAGTGGAATGCTTGCCTAGTGTCTACCAGGCCCCGAGTTCTGTAACAGTGCTGCACACACACAAGAATTAATTCTTTCTTTCTTTCTTTCTTTCTTTCTAATAGAGAAGGACAGTGAGAAAGAGAGAGAAAATCAATTTTTATTGAGTTTTGCACATGGCTTTTGTTGCTCTGACACTTAGTTGTGTCCATAGTGCTAGGGTTTGAACCCATGTACTTGTGCATGCCAGGCAAGCACTGTAACCACCGAGCCACTGCTCCAGCCCCACAAGAATTATTTCTATATTGAGCCTGCAACTTCTAAGAGCTCCCTTTCCTCCATCCCTCACTTGTTTTTTGTTCAGGAGCTACATTGAATTAATTTATTTCCCCATCAGACACATGAGGCTGATCCCCTAAGTCCTTTTTTCTTACCTATGAAATCCTAATTTACTAATAAGTTCTTCAGAGGATTTAGATTTCTATACTTGACTATCATTGTCAAAATGTAGGATCCCAAATTGAGACTTCTGGATGGTGAATGACCGACAAAGAATACAGTGGAGTTTATAGGACACTAGGCTTCTGGTAGGGTGGCTTGAGAAAGCCTGTGCTGGCTTTTGGTTGCTGTCATAATTTGAAGTGAAAAGGGTAAAAGAATATAGGACTACAAAGGCCTTGTTTTATTCTTTTTTGGGGGATGTGGGGTGGGGGGCAGGCGGTAGTGGTGATTGAACCCAGTGGTGCTTAACCACTGACTCACATTCCCAGCCCTTTTTATTTTTGAGGCAGGGTCTCACTAAGCTGCTAAGTTGTTGAGGCTGGCTTTGAACTTGGCATCCTCCTGGCTTAGCCTCCTAAGCCACTAGGATTATAGGTGTGCAGTTTGACATTATTAACTTTAATTTCTGGTCTAGAGAATATGAGACCATGGATGAGAGAAGTCTATGTTAGTAAAAGGAGTTAAATTCTCAGGATGGTTTGGACTTTGTGCTTGAATGAGAATGGGAGACAACGCTGCCTCTGCGTATTGGGTGAATAATTCCATAGATATTTTATATGTTGAGACTACAAAGGTTTGACCCAGTCAAAACCAGGCTCAGTGTAAGTGGGACCTCCAATGCTGAGGTCTCTGAGCTCCTGTAAGCTATTGTGGAGTGCTGGGGGTGTAGCTTGTGGCAGAACACTTAATTAGCGTAGGCAAGGCCCAGGCCTGGGTTTGAGTCCTCTTTTGTGCGCACAGAAACACACATGCATTCACGCCCAGAAAACAATCACTGAAGTGCCTAAGCCAGCACTGTGTGTGTGACATGATCTTGAGGTTTTCCTGGCTGCACTTGGATTTGGCTCTCACCGTCTCTGGCTTCTAATCAGCTACTCTTTGATTCCCCTTCCACATTTTTCCCTCTCAGTAACTTTTTACTTTCTGTTGTAGGCAGCAGAGTTCAAAGTCATTGTCACTCCATGTAGAAGACTTTTGGCCTCCCTTGGGATGGAGACAAGTGGGAGAGGAAGTCTGGTCTGAGTCACAGATTGTTGATATGTTTCACTCTCATGTCTCAGTTTCCCCACCTGTAATTTTGGACAGTAGTAAGTGGCTAGCCAGTGTCAGTGTCTACAAAGCATGCTTGGAGATACTCTGCTAAAGATGCTAGTAAGATGTATTTTTCCCTCCCTTCTTCCCTCCCTCCTTTCTTTCTTCCTTTTTTGTACCAGGGATTGAATCCCTGGGTGCTTAACCACTGAACCACACCCCCAGCCCTTTTTATATTTTTTTTGAGACAGGATCTCGCTAAGTTGCTTAGGGCCTCACTAAATTGCTGAGGCTGATTTTGAGCTTGGGATCCTCTTTCCTCAGCCTCCTGAGCTGCTGGGATTACAGGTATGCACCACCCTGTGCCCAGCATAGTTAGATGTATTTTGTAGTGCACCCTGGGTACATTACCAGTGTGTTCCAAAACCCTTGCGAGAGTCACTTCAGAACTCTCAGAATTCCCTCTAACATTTGCTTTTTATAATGCTCATGAACCTAACCTAGATCTGTAGTTTGGCAGTAAATATTAGGAGTCTTTGATTCTGTTTCTAGATTGTCAGCCAGATAATTCTTAGACAAGTCACATCAGTGCTGTACTTGCTTCCTCATCTGTAAAGTGGGCTTAATGATATTGCTGGAAAGTACCAGTAGGACAGGTTGAGGTGCTCTGAGCTAGGAGCTCTGTAATTATGCCACGTTACACATTTTAGCATTAGCCGAAATACTTGGGCTTAAAATTTAGAGGATTTGAGAGTCTGGGGCTTTCGTTTTTTTTTTTTTTTTATTTGTGGCTTCATGATTATGTTAAGTATTTTAAAGTAAAAACACAGATCAGAATGATCTTTCCTTGTAATTCTTTACCATGTTTGGTAAGGGCACTCTGGGAAGTTTGTGTTGTAGAAGAACTTCTGATAGGGGAATACCTGGAGCCTGAAAAACAATAAAGGATTGTACATAAGCTAGGCGCTGTAGTACCTGCTAGTGATCTCAGATACTTGGGATACCCTTGAGCCCAGGAGTTTGATCAGCCTGGACAACATAATGAGACCCCACTTAAAAAGAAAGAAAGAAAAAAAAGGTGTATACTGATTCCAGATGTTTGCAGTGGGTTATATTTGGTTTGTAGTGATGTGAGTAAGTTTTATGTTTTCCCTTATTTTCCACCTCTTAATCAACAAACATGTTAATAGAAGCATTAAGGTTTTTGAAATGAAAATGAAGTTCATGGTTGTCAGGCTCTCTTTGAGAGAGAATTGGATTTAAAAAAGTGTTGAACTTTTGAGTTTTAGTTATACTGTTAAAGGGAGAAGTAGGCTGCATTCCCACTTGAGGGTCTTTGTGTGCTAGGCAGTGCGATAGAACCGAGCTGATCAAATTAAGATTTCACATCATCTCAGAAAGATATCTCTGACCTCCACGAGATATCCATTTAACTCAGGGGTTCTTCTGGGGGAAACAGCAACATGGGGAACCCAAGCTGGGCATCCATGACATGGCATTAGCTCTGGATAACTAAGTATATATACATTTGTTCTTGAATGTTTGATAATGTTTCCCCCTCAATTGTATCTCTATATCCATCTAATAAAAAAAATTAAGATTTCACAAGGTAAATTTGCCAGATCATTTCAGATGCCAATGCAAAGATGAATAATACTGACCTTGGCTAAGAGAAGTACAGAGCATACTCTGAACTCATTTTGAGGGCATTTACTGACTGTATGTCTGGACTGAATTTTGGTTGTATTTGCTGCATATCTTACCAATATGGAAGGGATATTCTGGAAATATGCAAAAAGGAAAATCTGTAGAATTTTACCTTTCTTTTTTTTTTTAAAGAGAAGGGGAGAGTGTGTGAGAGAGAAAGAATTAATTTTATTCATTTTTTCATCTGGCCTTTGTTTCTCAGATACTTAGTTGTGTATGTGGTGCTGGAGTTTGAACCTGGAAATACTGCTGAGCCCCCATTACGTATTTCTTAAAGCTGGAAAGTTATGATAGTTATAAAATAACATTTATTTATTGATTAATTGACTGATTGTGGAACTGGGAATTGAACCTAGGGCTTTGTGCATGCTAGGCAAGTACTCCCCCATCCTCCCAAATAGTTAAAATAAATGGCTAATATTTATTGTGTACTTGTTAGGCCAGGTATGGCTATAAATACTTTTATTTAATCTCATAAACATATAAGATAGCTAATGTTACTTTTTTCAGTATGTAGACAAGGAAACTGAGGCACACAGTTAAGCAATTGGTTCAGTGCCAAAGCAGTAAGTGAGGAAACTGAGATGGCAGTGGATTTTTTGTCTACATCTCTTTTATTTATTTTTTGTGGTACCAGGAATTGAACCCAGCATCATTTAATCACTGACCACATCCCCAGCCCTTTTTATTTTTTAATACAGGGTCTTGCTAAGTCACTCAAGGTCTCACTAAGTTTCTGAGGCTGGCTTTGAATTTGCCATCCTCCTGACAGCCTCTGGAGTCTCTGGGATTATAGGTACGTACCACCACAGTCTGCTGGGCTAGTCTGGCTCTTGACCACTTTGTTTCCATATCAAAGAAAACAGTTACCTTTGGAATCTTGGACTTATCTAGGATTTAAGTTAAAATTAGAAATTCTAAGGTAAGGTAAAATTAATGGATAATAAGTTGAATAACAGAATCTAAACAATGCACGTACTGGCAGTTCTAAGACAGAATTCATACTGACTTGTCCAGCTGGTTAACTGGACTCACTTTTTGGTGCTTGGAATTGAACTCAGGACATCACAAAAGCTGAGTAACCACCATACCTCAGAGCTATACTCCAGCCCGTAACTTGACTTTTAGTTTTATATATTCATTTATTTAGTTTAGTTTTATATTTATTTATTTATTTATTTATTTTTGGTACCAGGGATTGAAAGATTGAACCCAGGGGCATTTAACTATTGAACCACATCTCCAGTCCTTTTGTTTTTTATTTTTTATTTTGACACAGGCTCTCTTTAAGTTGCTTAGGACCTCACTGTGTAACTTACTGGGACTGGCTTTCAACTTGTGATCTTCGCCTCGGCCTCCTGAGCCACCAGAATTATAGGCATGCAACCACTGCACTGGCTTTAACTAGAATCTGAAAGTTGAAAAAGTACTCCATAAAGTGTGGGTCTTTGGGTTAGTGAATGTTCTTTTCTTCTGAGTAGGAGAATGCACATTTGTGTTGATAATAAATGAGCAGTTGGGAGGAGATGACTTGAGTGGCCCAGTCATGGCTCAAGTGCGGTAAAGAGGAATCACCCCATGGTGTCTTCACTATTGGCTTTGTTACCCCCTCCACATACTGCATAGAGACAGAGGAAAAGTACTTCCATTCATGTTAATTCTTTAGGAATTGACAAATGAAATTCTTTTTTTTTTTCCTTAAGGGAAAGAGGGAGAGAGAGAAGGAGAGAATCAATTTTATTTATTTTTCCATCTGGCTTTTGTTGCTCCAACACTTAGTTGTGTATGTGATGCTGGGGTTTGAACTTGCTAGGCAAGTGCTTCAGCTGCTGAGCTCTACTGCTCCATTCCCCAAAATGAAATTATTTTTAGTTATTGTACAATCAGAAATGCATATAAAGTAACACTATGATATGCATATTTCTTAAATCAGAATTACCTCCTAGATACCTTCCTTTTCTCCCTCCATTTCCCCTTCCCCACATGCCCCCCCCTTCCCAATACATATCTATGCTTGCCCTAGATTTTGTGTTGCTACACCTTTGTTGGTTCTGATACATGAGATTGATTACCTTTCACACAGGCCTGGGTTAAGCTGCAGCCTCCACAAATGAGTGAAAATATTCGACCCTTGACTCCCTGGGTTTGGCTAACTTTGCTCAGCATGATTTCTTCCATTGCCATCCATTTACCTTCAAAGGCTTGCAATTTCATTGTTTCTACTTGCTGAGTATAACTCCATGGTGTGTGTGTGTGTGTGTGTGTGTGTGTGTGTGTGTGTGTGTGTGTACACATACATACATACATGTGTGAGATATATATATCACAGTTTTGAGCTCCATTCATCCAGTGAGGGGCATCTGGATTGGTTCCAGCTATTTAGCTATTGTAAATTGAGGCGCTATGAACATAGATTTTGCTGTGTTACTGTAATGTGCTGATTATAATTCCTCTGGAAAAATACCCAGAAGAGGGATAGCTGGATTATATGGTGGGTCCATCCCTAATTTTTTGAGGATTCTCCATACTGCTTTCCAGAGTGGCTGTACCAGTCTGCAGTTCCAACAACAGTGTGTTAGTGCCAAAATGAAATTCTTAAATTGTCATCCACAGGTAGCATTTCACTAAGTGCTGGTTAGTCCTTATTACCATTTGGTACTATCTCCATTGCATGGATAGGAAACAGGCCAATTGAGGCTAAGTAATCCACTCCAGGAGTAATAACTCCCAGGAGTTAGTAGGCCCCAAGACTCAGCTGTTGGGTGTCCAAGCTGCCCTTTTACTAGATCATTAATATGTGTAACACCTGGGAGTTCCCTTCTCAAGAAATCTTTTGGTTTTGTTTTGGAATATGCTTGGAGAAAGTGGTGTGGTTCAAAGACAATGAGTGATAGCCTGGGCATCAGAGTCAGAAATGACTTGGCCTAGAGTCCTACTTCTAAATAAAACTCATACTCCCTCTTTTCCATATAGCATTTAAAAAATCATGTCAGTTCAGAGTAATTCATTCTTTTTAATCCTTTTTTTATACATTGCTTGTGTGGGTGTAACTCAGTGGTGGAGTGTTTGCCTAGGATGTTAAGAGGTCCTGGGTCTGATCCCCAGTAGTGGAGAGTAGGTGTGCGGAAACAAACATTACTTGTATGAAGTGGCACATTGACTTTTTCTTGCTTAATAGATCCGCAGGATTTGTGTCATTTAGGACAAGGTTATCTAGAGGGTTTTTATTTCTTTTACTTAAGTAAAAGGACTCTTGGCATAAATATTGTAATGTTTAGAATTGTTACCAGACCCATTCATGTTTGTAGGCTTAAGCTTTAGGATAAGTTAACATCCAAGTATAAGATTCCTCAACTATAAAAAGAGACGGGTATATCCTGGAATTATTGTGAAGATTAAGAGATTGGAGTTGCCACATAAGACAAAGGTTGCTGTCTCTCCTGACCTGGGTCATTTTATTTGCAGAGATTTTTGAGATAGAAAGGAGAAGGGGGAAAATTCCAAGTCTTTAAAAATTTTGCCTATACAAAAGACCAGGCAAATAGTTCTCAACTGGGGTTTTGGATCCCTCCCCTTGGGGCATTTGGCAATCCAGGAAACACTTTTTGTTTGTCATAACTTTTTTGGGGGGTGGGGTTTCCTAATGGCATCTAGTGATTAGAAATCAGGGAATGCCTCTAAACATTCTGCATTGCACAGGATTGACCTATGAACAAAGAATTATCTGGTCCCAAATGTCAAAGGTGTTGAGGTTGACAAACCTTGCTCTAGGCAAAATTACTGTATGTGTTTATCTGTGGTAACATCTTTCTGTCTGTTTACCTAGTGATCTGAAACAGTTGGAACAAATAAGTGAGAGAATTCCAAACTTAGTTACTATTTTATTTATTTACTGCATCTGAAACTAGAGGAATGAGTAGGGCTTTAGGCTACTGGCCTAGGACTCCTGGAGAGCCCGGCAGGGTTAGACTGTTAGTCAGTCTGCCTATTCCATCAGCTCAGAGGCAGTGAACCTCCTTGAAGAGAAAGCAGAGATACATATTCTTGCTTTCCTTTTTTCTTATTCCAGCTACTGCTTTGGAGTTACGGAGGTGGTGAATTGCCTCCTCCCTCCTCCAGCCCTGAGTCCCAGTTGAGAGAGAGTAGAGAAGTCTCTTTGGAAATAAACAGATTTGTTGTTACTGTTTGAACTTTTTGTTGGGAAGACATAATCTACCCTCATGTTATATTTATCTCTTTCCCATGTTTTCGTTGTCCTGTTCACTTCTTTAAAGACAGTGGGAGGCTCTCTGGTGTGTGGCATCTATAGAGCAGGGTTGGGCATGGGGCTGGGTGGTCAGCATATGCTGTGGACGTAACATGGATAGCCTTGGGGTCCTGCTTCTTCACATTTGCTGGTACAGTCAGATGACATTCTTAAACTTTGCTATCAGTTTTTTTTCATAGCTTTTGTATCAGTAATACATTTTTTGCTGGGAAGGTTTCTTATGCAATGCAATGTATAACAGTCACATTAGTTTTAAAAGAGTAATTGCACAAGTTCTTTGGTTGTTTTCTCTCAGACTTTCTTTCCCTTTCCATTCCTGCCACCACCTAAGGTGAGTCTCTAAGATGCTTACCTGGGTGGTGCTGATGGCCATCCATGAAGGTCTTCCACACCCTTCCAGAGCTCCCTGTTCCTTCCTGCCTATGCCTGAGCCACCTACTTGCATCTTGAGTTACCCTCAGGGCATTGCCACTTTTCATATTTCCATTTCGAAACTTGCTTGGAAATTTCTTGTGCTCTCTGTGTCCTTATCCCCACATGACTGAGGAGTTCACTTCTCATTACTGTCATAAGAGGACATGTGATTACTAATTAAGATGGTTACTGCTCTCTGAGGTCTCTGGGGTGTGGGTTGGCGAAGTGTTCAGCTGGGCCTACCCTCACACCTTTACCCAGTGAGCTGCCTCTGCCCTCCTGAGGCCCTCCCTTCTGCCTCACAGGGTGCCTCTTTTGCTGCTGCCTCCTGCAGGAATCCTGTCTTGATCTCCTCCCCAGATCACTTGGTCTCTCTGCCCTTTGGTTCTCCATAACAAGTGTGCTCTACCTGCAACTTTTCTGGGGTTTGTTCTTGACCCTGTCTCATTGGATTGCAAGCTTTTCAAAATTCTATTCGCTTCTGGTCCTTGGAAGCACCTGAATATAGTTCCTCATGCTTGATGGGCAGGAAGCACACATTTAGAATACAGCAAATGAGCTAGGTGTGGGAGTGCACGCTTGTAATCCCAGCAATTTAGTGAGACCCTGTTTTAATATAAAAAGGACTAGGCATGTAGCGTAGTGGCACAGTGCCCCAGGTTTATCCCCGGTACCAAAAATTAACAATAAAAACAATAACATAAAACGTCACAGTTTTTTATTTTAATTTAGATCTTTATAGTTATAAATAGTAGTTCTGTTCGTTCTGCCAAACTCATACATGCACGGAATTTGATTTCAGTTCTATCCCCCTCTATTTTTCCTCTCCCTTTTCCCTCCCCTCCTCCATCCGTGCTCCCATTCTTCCTCTACTGTATTAGACTTCCTTTTGCTTATCTATTGATTTGTATTTGGCAAATCAGTCTTTTGATGAGGGGAAATAATAATTTGTTGTTTCAGATTATGTCTTTCTTACTTTACATAAATGTTTCTCTACGAGTTTTATGATGCAGGAGGTTCTTGTTTGGTTTGACATGATTTTCTGCTGCGGCCTTTTAAATTGCTAGGTCCTTAAATTATCTGGTTCACTGTTATCATTGTCCTAAAGTAACCCTAAACCCATTCTTTTTGTTAAATTTAGAAGAAGAACCTTTTACAGTATTCCAGTCTTTGCTATTGAACTCCACTGGGAAAAAAAATGCAAGAATTTTTCAAAATGCAAAATGTGTAAAGTATGCAGCCATCTCATTAATTATTAATGGCAGGGAAGAATTGATAAAAATAGGCACTGCAACTTGAAAATGACCCTAAGTATAGTGCTTCCAAAATTTTAGTTTTATCTATAAACTGATTTACAGATAAATATGAAATTTTTCTGAAATTACTATGGTTTAGGTTATCTGAACCATAAATCTGGCAGTTCTTCCTGTAAAGTTGATAGTTGCTGTGATTAAGAGCTTAGATTTTGGGAGCCACTCTGCCTGTATAAAATCCTGCCTTCAGTACTTAGCAACTTTGTCACTTGTGTAGTTGACCTCATTGCATTGCTCTTTTCTCATCTGAAAATGTAAATAGTAACTGATAGGCTGTTGTGAGAATTGCACAAAGTATGAAATGTGTTCTAGAGCAGTGTTTGGCATGTAGAAGTGTTTTATAAATGGTAGCTATTATTATCATTACTTTAGCATAGAACAGAGTATGTATAGCAGCAGAAAATAGGAGGCTGACATTTTTTGAGTTGGTTAAAATTCAATAAATAGGAAGACTTTAGACCAAGGGTGAAATCAAAGCAGGGACATATTATGGCTGTTACACGAGGATCAATAGCCATTGCTTACTACTCCCTGCATTGAGCTGGGGATCATTTGATCTGGTTTTTGAATCTAGACTTTTCTTCTTCTTCTTCTTCTTCTTCTTTTTTTTTTTTTTAAAGAGAGAGGGATAGTGAGAGACACAGAGAAAGAGAGAAACAATTTTATTTAGTTTTTCACATGGCCTTAGTTGCTCCAACACTCAGTTGTGTACGTGGAGCTGGGGTTTGAACCCGGATCCTCGTGCTTGGCAGGCAAGCGCCGAAACCGCTGAGCCACCGCTCCAGCCCATGAGTTAATATTTGTAAGATGTTTAAAAAACTGTGTCTCACAGAGCCAATGTGTCATTGTTTATAATTACTGCCATGTATTCAGCATGTTCTTGGGGGCCAGGCACTGTGCTAGGCTTCTGTAGACAGTATTTACCGTCTCACTTTTACAGGTCAGGAAATGGAGACCTGGAGAGGTGAGGACCTTGCCCAAGCTTGTGTAGCTTATTATGGCAGAAGTCTAGTTTACACTGCTCCTTTTTCTTTGGTCGTATGCCACTATGGGTCTGTGACATGGATGATTTGGATATTCACAGAGGGGGCAGCAGAGAACAGTGCAACTCGTTCTCGTGGCTGGACCCACAGTAGGGCCTGAGAGCCGACAAGGTAGGCTCTCAGTGGAGGGCAAGAGTTGTTGGTAAAGTCAGCATCCCCATTAGGGTGTGCCTGATGGCTAGAGGGCCTTCCTGCAGAAGAGAGAAGCCCTGCCCAGTTGTAGGGCAGTGATTAGAGGTGAGATATTTAGATCAGGGAATTGCCCAGACATGACATTGTCTAAATTTCTATCTGCCAGATCATTGTGAAAATATTTTTATTATAGTCTCAGTAGAGTATTTATTCAATGATTCTAAACTTGATTACAAAAATTTCAGTAGTGTTTGACAAGCAGATTATGAAGCTGAGTAAAAACAAAACTGGCCAGAATTTTATTTTAAAACTACCCTGGAAATGTATATAATTAATGCTTCTTCCTTTTCACCATGGATTGCCGTATTAAAGTGTAAATTAAATTAAAAATTTAAAAGTTGCTGTCTGTGTTAAAGGGCTCTTACTAGAAACATTTAATTAATTTCCCCCTAAATATTAAACCAGACTGATAATGGTTCTGTGAAGCTGCAGATACTTAGGAGCCTAAAGGAAAATTTTATTTTCAGTCCGCTTTTTATCTTCATTCCTAGGAGGAACAGGAGAAATAGAATGAATAGGAACCACATTTTTCTAAACATTCTTTTTTTTTTTTTTTTTTTTTTTTTGTGCATGTGGAACAAGGCCTTATGGTTTCTTTATGGGAAGCTTCTTCCATAAGCATTTCTGATAAATGTTTTGTGTGAAGAAGCTAGAACAATGCCATATGGCCCACAGGGAAGATGTTTTATATGTTCAGTTGGTTATGAATCATAATGATGGGAGTTGTAGAGGCCTAGATTTTAGTGAATGGTTCTAAATTGATATTGCATTTGTAGAGGGTTGTTTTTTTTCTTTCTTGAGAAATGTAGATGAAAGCCACTTTTTTTTTTTTTTTTTTTGGTGGTATTAGGGATCTAACTCAGGGGTGCTGTACCACTGAGCTACAAACCCAGTCCTTTTTATTTTTTATTTTGAGCAAGGGCCTTGCTAAATTGCTGAGGATGGCCTTGAACTTATGATCTTCCTGCCTTGGCCTCCTGAGTTGCTGGGATTACAGCAGTGTGCTATGGTGCCTGGCTTGTGAATTCTTTTTTGTGCCATTCAGAAAGTTACTGAAAGTTATCTTTTAGGTATGGATGAATGAAGAAATCTACATTCATATTTTTGCATAACAACATCATTAAAATACTCACATACTCATCAGTGCACCCATTTAAAGAATACACTTTACACCAAGCCTGGTGGCATGGGCCTAGGGGTACTTAACCAGTAGCCACATCCCCAGCCCTTTTTATTTTTTATTTTGAGACAGGGTCTCACTAAGTTACTTAGGGTCTTGTTAAGTTGCTGAGACTGGCTTAGAACTTGCAATCTTTCTGTCTCAGCCTCCTGAGTTGGGGATTATAGGCATGGGCCACCATATCCAGCACTACAGTCCAGTTTTGAATATCCTTCCCCCCGCCTTACTAAAAGAAACTCAAGCTCATAACCAGCCACTCTCTATGTCCCACTCCAAGCACTAGGTAACTATTCATCTGCTTTATATGTTAATGAATTTACCAATTATGGACATTTCATGTAAATGTTTTTAAATAGTATATTTTTTTTTCTGACTGGCTTCAAACATAACATGTTCAGGGTTTGTCTATATTGTAGCATGTGTTGGAAAGTCATTCGTTTTATTGCCAAATAATACTGTATTGTGTGGAAGCACTACATTTTATTCATCCATTTATCAGTTGATGGACATTTGAGATGGCCCCACAGTTTGGAATTATTGTTATTATGAAATATGTTGTTGTGATCATTCATGTATAGTCTTTGTGTACATATGTTTTCATTTCTTTTGTCTTGGATATAAACTTAGAGTGAAATTGTTGGGTCATAACTATGATATGCTTAACTTTTTTTAAAATTTTTTTTTAAAGAGAGAGGGACAGTGAGAGAAAGAGAATCAATTTGATTTAGTTTTCCATGTGGCTTTTGTTGCTCCAACACTTTATTGTATACGTGGTGCTGGGGTTTGGACCCACATCGTTGCACATGCCAGGCAAGTGCCATAACCACTGATCCACCACTCCAGTCCATGCTGAACCTAATTTTAAGGAGGTACCAAACTGTTTTCCAACCATGTAGAGAATGAGAATTCTGATTTTTTTCATATCCTCTGTAACACATGCTTCCCCCCATCTTCAAGCCTAGTAGATATCTTGTAATATCTTATGCTATTATGACTAATGATTTTGAGCATCTTTTCAAATGCTTATTGTCTGTTTCTTTGGAGAAATACCTATTCAGAACATTTATAAATTGTGTTATTTGTCCTTTTATTATCAAGTTTTGAGAGTTCTTTATATATTCAGGTATAAGTCCTCCTTATCACATACATGATTTGCAAATTATTTTTCCAGTTCTGTGGGTTGTCTTTTTATTTTATTTTTATTTTTTTGTGATGGTGTCCTTTCTCCCCAATAATTTTGGTAAAATACACATGAAATATACCATCTTTTTTTTTTTTTTTAAAGGAGAGTGAGAGAGAAAGAGTAAAATTTTATTTATTTTTTCATCTAGTTTTTGTTTTTCCAACACTTGGTTGTGTATGTGGTGCTGGGGTTCAAACCTGGGTCCTCGTGCATGCCAAGAAAGTGCTTTACTACTGAGCCACTTCTCCAGCCCCCAGAATGTACCATCTTACCCATTTGTAATTATACTGTTCAGTAGCGTTAAGTACTTTCACATTGTTATGATCATTGTCACCATCGTCTCCAGAACACTTTTCATTTTGTGAAACTGAACCTCATACCCATTTCGTCCTTAATCCTTTGGTAACTACCATTGTACTTTCTGTCTCTAGAAATTTGACTACCCTAGATAGTTTATATGAATACAATCATACATTTGTTCTTTTGTGACTGGTGTATCTTAAATAGCATTCATTTTTCATTATTTGTATATGTATATGCCTCTTTGTTTATCTGTTGATGGACACTTGGGTTGCTTCACCTTTTTTGCTCTTATGAATAATGCTATTTTTTTTAAAGATAGGTAAGAGAGAATCAACTTTATTTTTTCATCTGCTTTTATTTCTCTGACACTTAGTTGTATATGTGGTTGCTGAGGTTTGAACCCAGGACCTCACAAATGCCAGGTAAGCTCTCAACCGCTGAGCCACCACTCTGGCCCCAGTGATTGCTATTCAAAGAAATGGTGGTGTAGTGTTCTTTGAATCACAGAAGTTTTAAATTTCGATGACATCCTATTTATCTTTTGTTGTTATTGCTTTTGGTGTCATGTGTAAGAAACTATTGCTTAATCCCCGGTCACAAAGATTTATGCCTATGTTTTCTGCTAATAGCTTAATATTAGGTTTCACATTTGAGTCTTTGATCCTTTGAATTAATTTTGGTATATATTGTGAGTCACATTCATAAACTTAGCACCAGTTTGCTCAGTTTGCCTTGGTTATGCTGAAAAGTTGGAGCATAAAACTTTTGTCAGGGAACCCTTCTCCACAACACCGCAATTCTACCACTTTGCAGGACCTCCCAAATCCAGCCTCTCTTGGTCTGGTTTGAGTGAACTCTGGGGCAGAGTTTGGCAATAATGATTTTACATCCATTCTATTCTTCTTTACTCGTCATAATGGCTTCACAACATTTGTTAGGCAGAAAATTCCCCCTGCACCTCAGTAAGCTATTCTAGGATGCTTAAGTTGACACCTTTATGGAGGCAACTCTCTTTCCCTCCTTGTCCTGAACCACATTCAGGAAGAGTCATCCCCAGAGGGAATCTTGGTGGTGTACCTCAAGGCGACTTCCCTCCCATTTAAGAAATTAAAAAGATTTTAATAAAGAAGATGACAAAATGGTGTTGCCAAAGCATGTAGCCTTCATAATACTTCAAGAGAAAAGTAGTTTTAGGCTGTTTACTTGTTTGCCAGACCATTCATTAAAGGACAGGCCTTTCCTGGTGTTTCCAATGTTGGCAAATAATTTTTGCTCTGCAGTAGGAACAAAAGGAAAAATAAAACAGCCCCAGACTGTTTGGCTTGGCTGTGTATGAACTGCACCTAGGTTTTCTGTGTAATCAAAGATTCTCAGGGTTTCAATTCTTTTTGCTGTTTAAATTAGCAGTGGTTGAATTCCTGGAACAAAATGCCAGCGTTGTGGCAGGACTGGAGTTCCTGGCTTAGCTCCTAACCTTTTAAATCCTCCTTCTCTTCTTTTTTGAAGATAGAAAAGTAAAAGATAATATCAGGAATTTTTTTTTTTGAAGTGTAGCAGGCACCTAGTTTAATACTAAGGGTGATAAGAGTTAAAGGTTTTTAACCGTATGTTGATGGGTTTCAGTGCTGACTGAGTTCAAGGGAAGCTTGAATTTGGCTACTTATTCTGTCTAGAACTTTCCTGACCACCAGTTCCCATCTGCGTTTGAGATGCTATGGTTTCAGAATGATTTACACTTACTCCACCAGCACTGAATCCTCTCATCTGTAGCTTCCTCATAGAGAACTCAGTGCCCCACAGGGAAATCTTGGCTCTGTGGTCTCCTCCCAGGTTTTAGTCAAAGCCTTTAATCACATTTGTGAAGGGCCGGCCCCTGGTTGTGGGCCTTCCTGCATACACATCCTCTCTTGCTATGGGGTTTGAAGTCTTAGGCGATTCCTCCTCTTAACTACTTGTTGCCATTTATTGGCTGGGCCTCTTCAACCTTTGTGGTCTAGCTGTGTGTAGTTCCACATCTTCTTGAATGTTAACATTGAGCTCTTAAGACAAGCCAGCCTTTGGGCTAGCACACAATAGATGAGGTACACAGAGGATCTGCTCTTATGGAGTTTGCATAAGCGATCTGATTCACAGCACACATTCACAGATGGTCTAGACCATAGATGGCCTCATAATGTATCTGTGAATTCAAGCACATGTGAGGGGTTTCTCTTTCAGGGAAGGTGCCTGGGAGACAACTTTGAGAAGAAGTTTGAGCCTGCAGAGCTTTAGATGGGTAGACGTAATAACATCCAGTACAAAACAGAAGTTTGTGTTTCAATCTACAAAGTATAGACTAAGCATCCCTGATCCAAAATTCCAAAATCTGAGCACTCAGACTATGACATTCAGAAACGTTCAGATTTTGGAGCATCTCAGATAAGGTCTACCCGAGCTATACTTAGATATGTTCCACCTCTGTTACCTGGTCACAACCACCCTGAGTTCCCTTCTGATCTTGTCAGTAGATGGCCTTGTGCCCATTTTACAGATGAGGAAACTGGGCTTCTAACTGAGCATGTGACTTGGCCAACTGAGATTTGAGTTCAGGAACCCAAATTCACTATCCCTTTTCCAGAAGTGATCTTAGTATGAGCAAAGAAGCAGAGAGGACAAGAGCAGATAGCACAGGGAATGTGGGAGGGGAAGGGGTAGAAGTGAATAAAAGGCACAAGAGGGCCAACATGATGACAAAACTTGTTGATGCAGCTATCAGTGCACCAGGAATGTGTATAATTGCTTTATTGAGGAATAACTGACACATATAATCTGTATGTTACATGTACAATTTAATACATTTTGACTTTTGTGCAAATGATTAAAGCATTACCAAGGTCAAGAGAATGAACATAATTCATCACCCTGAAGAGTTGCCTTGTGCACCCTCTCCAAGGGCTTGTCAGAAAGCAATCTTTAGTTTGAAATCTTTTCAAAAGGTATGTTTAAAGAGTAATAGAAAGGGCTTCCATATACCCTTTACCTAGATTCATCAATTTTTAACTGTTCACTACATTTGCTTGCATTATTTATTAACTTATATTTACATGTCTGCTCTTACACATGGATATACAGTTGTATTTATACCCACATATTTTTTTTCTCAATTTGTTCAAGAGTAACTTATATAAGTTGTCTTGCTGGACCATATACACCTCTTGTATATTTCCACAGAGCTAGGGTAATCTTGTGGAGAGTTAATTTTTTTATCTGGTTTTGGTTTTTCCTTTGTTAGTGTGTGTGGTGGTAGGGATTGAACTTGGGACCTCCTGCATGCCAGGCAAGAACTCAACCACTGAGCCATCTCTCCAGCCCCGATAAAGTATTTTTATTCTGTGTTTCAGTTTTGTCAGCTTCCCTGTAATGTCAGCAACTTTCTTTTCACCTGACATAGAATCCAGTCCAGGATAGCACAATATATTTAAGCATTGCCCCTCCCCCTCTGTTTATGGTACTGGGCATTGAACCCTGGAGTGATTTAAGATTGAGCATGCCAGTGCTTTATTTTTATTTTGAGACAGGGTCTTCCTATGTTGCTTAGGCTGGCTTCAAATTTGCAATCTTCCTGCCTCAGCCTTCTCAATCACTGTGATTGTCAGTGTGTGTTATTGAACCTGGCAGAGCATTATCTTCCTTAGTTGGCTTTGATTTGAACAGTGCCTCTATCCTCATTTTTTTTCATGCCATTGGTAATTTGGAAAAATTCAGATCAGCCATCTTACAGAGTGTGCAAGAGTTTTGAGCATTTGGTAAACATGATCCATCTGAGCTTGGGGAGGATGAATAAGTTATGAATGAGGTGGATTTAGGTGGTGGGAAGGAGAATCTTTGGCACAGTGGCCTAATGCCCTAATCCTGAAGGCCCAGGTGGTGGAAGCTGTAGGGGAGAAAGTATTGCTAAAATTGTTTTAAAGTAGATGGAATTGCAGTAGATGCAGAGGTGACCGCAGGGTTGTAGTGCTTATGATCTGGAAAATTAAAAGAGCCACGAAAGAGGAAGGAGGTGTAAAGATAAAACTGTGAAAGAGCTGTTTTGTGCCTGGGAGTTAGTGAGTGTATACTTCGTACCAGAAAAACTGACACCCCTGGTGGTAACTAACACTTGGAAAAGAGGTTTTGAACCACTATGGAAGTCAGAATGGAGGTTCCTTAAATGACTAGGAAGTGAGCTTCTCAGCAACTTAGTGAGACAGTGAGATGAAGCTCAGTGGTAAAGTGCCCCTGGTTGGACGGATGGAGATTATATATATATATATGAATGAAAGAAAAGAAAGTTAGCAAACTATAGTGATAGATACATACCCATGTTTATAGCAGCACAATTCACAATAGCCAAATTATGGAACCAGCCTCAGTGTCTTGTCACTGAATGAATGAATAAAGAAAATATGGTATATATACACAGTGGAGTTTTACTCAGCCATAAAGAAGAATCCTATTATGTCATTTGCAGGAAAATGGATGGAACTTGAGCATTATGTTAAGTGAAATAAACCAAGTTCAGAAACTCGATGGTTGTATATTTTCTCTCATTTGTGGTAGTTAGGAAAAAGGCGGGGTAAAGGGTGGTGGTGGAGGGAAATCCTGTAAAAATTTAAAGATTAGTAGAGCAGAGGAAAAAGGGCCTGGGAGAGGGAGGAGGGAAAAGAAATATTGGAGAATAATATTGACCACCTTATATTGTTAGCTTGTGTAGGTATGAATATGTAGCAACGAACTCCACCATCATGTATTATTCTAATGCACCAATAAAAGGTAAGGGGGAAGAAAAAGAGGATGTGAAATTTTAATTGTTGACCCTGTGGGCAGATTGCAGTTCATTGCCTTGGTTACATGTTGATAGCCTTAGATGGTGGAAAGTTTGATCTCTAGTTTGAAGAAATTGAGGCAGATGTCATGGGGCAATCAGGTGGGCTTAGTTTAGGAAGTTTCATGGTGGGTGTGTGTGCAAGTGAAACTAGGCATCTTCCCTCAATGCTCACCTTCCTTTGAGGACAAGTTTTGAAGGGGAGTAGTGGTGAATTTCATCAACTTTGTAATGTAGCCTAGTTATTTCTGTGCATGCTTCATTCTTCTTGAACTATTAAGTTCATGAAGAAGGATTTACTTCTGGATCTTCTGTAGAGGATTGTAGAGTCAAGAAAAGGCAAGCATCTTCAGTGACATGGAATTCTGTTAATAG
Source organism: Aplodontia rufa (assembly GCA_004027875.1). Lineage (NCBI taxonomy): Eukaryota > Metazoa > Chordata > Mammalia > Rodentia > Aplodontiidae > Aplodontia > Aplodontia rufa. The sequence goes on from PVKS010002090.1 coordinate 49,854, forward strand.
CTTCACTTTGTTTTGCTAAGGATGAGTAAAGAACATTTAGGGTGTGGGCAGGAGACCTCTCACTAATAGGACAGAGTTAGAAGGTATTCGGTTGTCAATTTTGTAAATAACATCAACATCTCAGTTTTCACTTATTAATAATTATAACTGCTATTCCTTTGTCAGTAGACTTGTGAATATCACATTCTTCAAAGTTTTTAAAATGTTTTGAGAAGTGGGATTTCTTAAAAATATATCCTATTTTCAGAATGTCTGCTAAGTAGGATTTGTTTTTGTTACTTTTTTCTTTTTTCTTTTTTTCTCTAGTGCTAGGGATTAAACCCAGGACCTTGCACACACTGGACAATGCTCTCTACCACTGAATTACATCTCCAGCCCAGTTATTCCATCTTAATGGAATATGTCACATAGCAAGCAGTCTTAGGTTTTTAAAGTAAAAAGTAGTAAAGATGAAAATGACTTGCCTCTTTAATCACCTTGTCCCTGGTCTGGTAAATCATTTAAACTGTCTTAGTTTCAGCATCTATAAAGTAGGGTTGAAAATCATACTGTCCTGGGTTGCTTTTGGCAATATGTATACCTAAGGCATATCTTTAAGTGGTAAAAAGAAGGTTGGCATAGGGTATCTATTACTAGCCATATTTTCCTTTAAGTCATACTTAAAATATTTTAAAGTGGCAGTTGTTTTATGTCAGTTTATCACAAGACCATATAATCATTTTCCCTTTTGTGGAAATTAAACTATCTTTTTAATTGAGTCTAAGTTAATGGAGATATGAGTTGTTTATTGATTTAATTGAATTGGGGATTGAATCCAGGGGCATTTTATCTCTTCTAGACCTCAGTACTTTTAATTTTTTAGTGTTGTTACAAGGTCTTCCAAAGTTGCAGAGGCTGCCCTTGAATTTAAGATCCTCTTGCCTTAGCCTTCCTAGTAGCTGGAATTACAGGTGTGCTCCACCTCACTTGGCAGAGCTCAGTTTTATCAGAATTTTGTACTGAACTATGTTCAGGTTTTTCTGCTCTTACTAACTTGATTGTTAATAGAGAAATTGTGAACGCTTACTGAGCAGTACTTAGAATTCGCAAGAAAATGCACGCCTGTAATCCTAGCTACTTGTGAGGCTGAACCAGGAAAATCTTAAATTTGGGGACTGCCTACGCAATTTAGGAAGACCCTGCCTGAAAATGAAATAAATAAAGGAGGCTTGGGGAGATGGAGCTCAGTGGTAGAGTGCTTTCCTAGCATGTATAAGGCCCTGCCTGAGTTCAGCCACCATTACTTCCCTTCTGTATCCCCCCCAAACTTTTTTGCTGGAAAAGTAGTCCATTAACTTTGGAAGCTTCAAGCAGTATAAATTATTAATACCATGTTTATTTTATTTTCTTTACCTAGAGAGATTCTTTGAATTAATATTTTTGGAGGACACATTTTTAGTTCTTAAACGTTAGTACATTCGTGTATGCCAAGTTAGTTCCAGCTCATAATAAATAACATTAATTGCCTCACTCAGGGTAGTGATGGCAGTGTTTTATCCCCTCCCCCTACTTTGAATCCAGATTAACATAATTTCTTTGTGTTTCTTTCAATTTAGTGTAGTTCTATTGCATTAAAGCTTTAAACAATTTTATCTTTACTAATGATCCACTTAATCTATCACAATAAAAGTACTTTCATGATTTCTAGACTTAAATTTTATCCACTCAAAACTTTACAGACATTTTCTTGTTATTTGTTATTTTCAATTAGTATTCAATTGTTATTTCTTGTTATTTTCAATTAGTATTCAAGATCGTGTTTTATAATTGCTTGGCAAGAGTTTCAGAAGCCAAATCTTGATACTGAAATTGATGTCGTTGATGGAGTGCCAAAAGTGGTCTTTGTTAGGTACATAAAAAACTGTATGCAAAATTCTCAATAATGTAGTTATTTCTGTTACCGAATCACTGAATGCTGAAATGGTATATTCTACTACATGCTTATTTAAAAATACTTGATTTGGGGAATGAGTATTCCATATACTTTGAGAATTTCTAGGAAATAATTTGGAGTCGATGAACTTAAAAGCATTAAACTCCTATGCATATGCAGTCTCCCTTGTGCCAAGTTGCCTGACTAACCATTTGATTTATAGTGAGATGGGTACTCTGGTCCTGAAATTCCGTCCTCTCCCCTTTAGTCAGAGTGCCATTCTCATAATAAGAAATGAGTCAGAACTAGAAAGTTGTAAGTAATAGAATAAATACCTGGCAAATGATATTTGGGTGGTATTTGTCATTGGCACAATTTTTAGATGTTATAAAGCAGAGCATAGCTGCAATTTTTTTTTTTTTAAAGAGAGGGACAGTGTGAGAGAGAATCAATTTTATGTAGTTTTTCATGTGGTGTTTATTACTTGGACATTTGGTTGTGTACGTGGTGCTAAGGTTTGAACCCACGTCCTTGCACATGCCAGGCAAGTGCCACAACCACTGAGCCACCACTCCAGCCCCTGTAGTTTTCAGTAGATTTTTATAAAACTTCTTTAGTAAAATATCTCTGTATATAGTTAGAAAGTTTTTGAATATGTATTTTTATATTTATTTCTTTGCTACCAGGGATGGAACTCAGAAGTGCTTAGCCACTGAGCCACATCCCCAGCCCTTTATTTATTTATTTATTTATTTTTTTAAAAGAGAAAAGGACAGTGAGAGAGACACTGACAGAACTGGGAATCAAATTTTATTTAGTTTTTCACATGGCTTTCATTGCTCAGACACTTCGTTGTGTACACGGGTGCTAGGGTTTGAACCTGTGTACTTGCGCATGTTGGGCAAGCGCCATAACTACTGAGCCACTGCTCCAGCCTCTTATTTTTTTAATTTTGAGACAGGTTCTCACTAAGTTACTTAGGGCTTCACTAAGTTACTGACACTGCTCTCCAACCTGGGATCCTCCTGCCTCAGCCTCTCCAGTAACTGGGATTACAGGTGTATGCCACAATGACTGGCAAAAGGTTTATTTTCATAGCAGCCAGTAACAGTAACAACTAGTGTTCAACATTGTCCCCATTGTCACTTTTTTCTCCCAGTATTGGGCATCAAACCAAGGGTTTCATGTATGTTAGGCAAGGGCTCTACCACTGAGCAATATATCCTGGTCCCTATGGCTATATTTTTTTTTTTTTTTTTATAAAGAGAGAGGGACAGTGAGAGAGCCAGAGAAAGAGAGAAACAACTTTATTTAGTTTTTCACATAGCCTTAGTTACTCAACACTCAGTTGTGTACGTGGTGCTGGGGTTTGAACCCGGGTCCTCGTGCTTGCCAGGCAAGCGCCGAAACCACTGAGCCACCACTCCAGCCCCGCTATGGCTATATTTTTGATAGTTGGAGAAATGCATCTCAATATCATGATCCTGTGTGTGTTTTGAGAGAATCAAATTTTATTTATTTTATCTGTTTTTTGTTTTTCTGGGTGCTGGGGTTCAAACCCAGGTCCTTATGTGTGCCTGGCAAGCGCTCTACTGCTGAGCGAATGCTCCAGCCCATGATAGTGTGTGTGTGTGTGTGTCTGTGTGTTTAGGAAAGAGGGACAGTGAGAGAGAGGAGAGAAGCAATTTTTTATTTAGTTTTTCATGTGACACTTCATTGTGTATGTGGTGCTCGGGTTTGAACCCACGTACCCGCGTATGCCAGGCAAGTGCCGTAATCGCCAAGCCCCACCACTCCAGTCCCGATTATGTAATTTTTTTAAAGTAAGTTTTTTACTTCCATCATTCCTGTTGCCCTTAACTGTATTTTATTGCATTTTTAAACTTTTGTATTGGAGGAGAACTTAGAGGAAAGGAGAATAAATGCTAATTAGGTGATTTTTTTTTTTTCTTTTGGTGTTGGGATCCAAACCAGGGACTTGCATATCTAAGCATGTGCTTTATCACTTGAGCTATACTTCAGCTCTGGATGACTTCATTTTAATTTAATAGTACTTGTGATAAAAGATATTTTTTCAGCTGAAAATTCAAATGTATGAATGTGCCACCATAGCAGACTTAAAGTCATAAAATGATTGACATGATTTTAAATCTTTGAGTCATAACCTTGAAGCAGATTAATACCTTGGAGAATCTCCTAGTAGAGAAATTTTTTTTTTTTTTTTTTATGTAACGAGCAGAGTGCCCTTCTTCCCCTACGCTTGCTTAGAGCTCACAGTAATTCTTGGGCAAAATAGGAATAAACTGGAAAATAATTTTTAACAGATTGGAATTTATTAGTAACAATGATTTATAGCTGAGGCAACAGTGAAATTGTGGGAGTTGGCAGGTTTTATGACTTTTTAGTTTGTCTTTTGCCAGAAGGGAAAGAAACTCCTTGAGTAAACTAGCACTTCCTAGTGCTGATGTCTCAGAGTGTCTTATTGAGCCAGCTAACTTGAGGGTGGTGATGGTGCTGTTAAATAAACATTCTTTGTATAAGTCTGGCTCTTCGTACCCTGGTCAAATTTGAGATTTTTATTTTAGGATGAAGAATAAGTAATGGACTATAAGGCTAATATTACAAAAGAGAATGTCAAACTCATTAATTAGAAGATATACCAATTTTATGTAATACTATGTACAAAATATTATGCAATGCCAAGAAATGAGGTTAATGTATCAGATATGTTATCTGTAACCCCAAATATATAGACAGCAGTAATCTTACAGAGTGCTTTAGGATTTTAAGGAATGAGAAGAGCCCTACTTTATAGTGCTTTCTGCTGCTGGAATGCCATGGAAATAGAAATTAAGCTTAAGTCTGAGCTTAATGGCTGAGATAGCTGCCATTGAGTGCTTATTTTGTGCCAGATGGTAAGAGCAGATCTAATTTTAATTCTTGTTCCATCCACATGAGGTAGATAATGCTGCTATTTCCCGTCTTTAAATCAAAGCTTAGATATATGATACATCACAGAGTTAATAAAAGGTACAGCCTGGAATCAAATCCTGGTTGGTTTGTCTCCAAGGCTCTTTGTTTCGCTGTTGTACTATTTGTCTCACAATTCTGCTGTTCAGTGAGATGGCAGTTACTGTTCTACCTTTATCACTCAGCTTAGGCAATCAGGCATCAAAATACTATTCTGTAACAGAATGCAGCTCTTGGGAACTGGGAAGAAGATGAAAGTGGATATTTTAATCTGCATTGGTATTCTGCATGCACATTTAATGTTCTTATGTCTTGAACTGCTCTGGAAGGGATATCTAGAACAGCAGATGGTGCCATTTTAGTAGGTATGTTACATTTTGATTTCTTTCTTGCTGGTGAAAGAATAAGGCCTGAAGTGTGTGACATCTAGACTTCTCTGTTGTTTTCTATTTCTTGTTCTGGTTTATCTAAGGCTTAAATTATAGAGCCTCTTCTTGTCTCCAGAGAATGTAACGGGTAATACATCCCATTTGTTGTGCCCATGCATGGGGTAGAAAAATGTACATCTTAGTTGCTTAGAAACTTGGAAGTTAAAAGTGAAATACCATGTTTGATTTTGTTCAACATTATTACCTGAACTTTTCCTCCTATTTTCAGCTCAGGATCTTTCCCCCAACAACCTGTTTGATGATTTTTTTGTTTTGTTTTTGGTACCAGGGATTGAACCCAGGGGTGCTTAACCACCAAACCACGTACCTAGCCCCTTTTTTTTTTTTTTTAATTTTGAGACACAGTCTCACTAAGTTTCTTAGGGCCTCACTAAGCTTCTGAGGCTAACCTGGACGTTTTTGTGATCCTCTTGCTTCAGCTTCCTGAGTCACTGGGATTACAGGTGTGTGCCACCATGTCCAGCCCCCACTTTTCCTATTCTGTTGTTCATTCACCTGATTAGTAATTAGGAGAGAAGCTGGACTCTTGAGGCATGTGTACTATGGATCTGTGGAATGAGACTGAATTCCCTTTCTGGCCCTTGGATGCTTAGGAGGACATGTTGTCTGTTCTCTCTTGTTTTGAGGGACATGTTTCTGGTTGATTGTTTTTTGTTTTTTGTTTTGAGAGAGAAAATTTTTTTAAGATATGGCTTTTGTTTTTCTTTTATTTATTTGTGTATGTGGTGCCGATGATCGAACCCAAGACCTTTTTTGTTCATACCAGGCTGGCTTTACCACTAAGCCACTTCTCCAGCCCCTCTGTTTGTTTTTATTCATAAGAATCTGAGTTCTGAAACACTCTTAGTAACCTTTCACCTTTCTGGTGAAAGGGGTAGAGATGGTTTGTTCTTTAAATTGCCATTTCTCTTTTTATCCATCCATTTTTTAAAAGTCAATTTTATTTTATTTTTCATCTGGTTTTTGTTTTTTTTCTACACTTATTTGTGTATGTAGTGCTGGGGATCAAACCTAGGTATTTGCACATGCCATGAAACTGCTCTCTACTGCTGAGCCACCTCTCCAGTCCTCTGTGAATTTTTTTTTTAATTTCTTTATTTATTTTGGTACTGGGGATTGAACCCAGGGGAGCTTAACCACAGCCCTTTTTATTTCTTATTTTGAGACAAGGTTTCCTTATGTTGTTTAGAGTCTCACTAAATTGCTGAGGCTGGCTTTGAACTTGTGGACCTCCTGCCTCAGCCTCCCAGGTTGCTGGGATTACAGATGTGGGCCACTGTGCCCAGCTTGTCTCTACCCCTTTTGTAAAAAATGTATTTTGAGACAGGGTCTTGCTAGGTTACTCGGGCTGGCCTTTAATTTGTGGTACCCTGCCTCGGTTTCCCAGACATTGGGATTTTAGGTGTATGCCACTGTGCCCAGTCTATCCTTCCATCTTAAATCCATGCAGAAATAAATATTTTTGTATGACTTAAAACTATTTGTTCAAAATATTTGTACAATTATAAAACTAGTAGGAATCAGCAGTTGGGTGTGGGAAGATTCTGTATGTGTTTGCATGTTGGGTGAAGGCTGTAGAGCAGAAGGGGAATTTGGTTGAAGAAAAAACACTTGGGAAATTGGAGGTGTATCTAGTATTTCCTTTGGGAATCAGTCTCTAGCAGCTAATTCCATTGGCCCTTGGTTATGTGCGGTACAGCCTTGGTTCCTTGCTACATACTCTCTTCCTGCTGGCTCCTAATCTAGACCACCTTGTACAAGTTCATTCTTCATGTTTCGGTCTATTTCATGTCTTCATTTTTTGTTATACCTTTTTACCAACATACCCCCTTGTACCCAGTTTCCCCGATTAACTGCTTGAAACAGCTTTGTCTCCCACCTGCATCTTAGTCTCTTCCTTCCGCTGTGGGAACACTCACCTTCTACAATAAATAAAATTGCTCTGCATTGCCCTGTTGTGATACCCTTTCTGCCACTTCCTGTAGTTCATTGGCAGACATTTCCTTTGCCATGTTCATTTTTCCCCCTGCTGTGCCTCTTTCCGTCTTTTCATTAGGACTGTGTTATCTCAGCGTGTACTTATGATCCCAGTCGCATGGGAGTTTGAGGCCAACTGGGGCAACTTAGAGAGACCCTGGCTGGGGATGTAAGCTCAGTGGTAGAGCACCCTGGGGTTCTGGGAGGCAGGGGGTCCTACATTGTCTCATCCTTAAGACTCATTTCCTTTCCTTCACAGAACTTTTTAGAGGTGTCTGCTTTGGTTCTTTTATCCTCATTAGTTTTTCTTGTTTCTCTTCTCCGTACTTCTTTTAAATATGAACCAATTGCAGAGTGCTTTGTTTTATTTTTTGTTGTGTGTGAGGGTATATAGTATTGTCTTAGCTAAAGAGACTTATTTTTTCCCTTTTGAGTAGATATTCTGTATTACTAAAGGGCTTTCTTCTGGTACTTTGAAAGAAAGTTTTTTTTCTTTCTTTCTCTATCCCACATCCAGTTTATAGTCAAATTACATCATCTTACCTTCAAAATACAGTTGCTAGTTGCTTAACTATAAATATATTCTGAAAAATGCCACTTTTGGTGATTTCATAATTTTGGGGACATCAGCTGTGATGTCATTGAGCTGTCATTGAGCTATGATGTCATTAATCTTGTGGACCACTTTCCGTGTGTGGCCCATCATTGACCAAAACACAGTTACGTGGCATATGATGGTGTATTGAGGTTCTTCCCATGTCTCCCTCTTTCCCCTGCTGCCCAGCTGTGTGATTTCCCATCTAGTTTATTGCTGTGTCACCTGATTGGCTTCCCTGCTGCAGACCTTCCTCTTGCTGCCTGGCTCACATAGTACAAAGGCTGAGGGTCTCTCCATTGGTCTAGAGGGCCTGACCCTTTTTCCGTCCTCTGCATATCCTTCTGGTCACATTCCCCTTCTTTCAGGCCAAGCATCCTCATGCCTTAGGGCTCTGACATCCTTTGCCTCTGTTGGGAACGTTGCCTCTGTTGGGAACGTTCTTCACCTTCCCTCCCTTACTCAGATGTCACCTTCTTGGTACTCTCTCTCCTGACCATTCTGCTGATAATTATAGGTCCTTACATACCCAGTATGTGCCACCCATCCTCCTCCTGTTTTTTTCATAGCATTTGTTGCCATGTACCTCCTGTGGGTGTTCTCTTGTCTTTCTGCTCTGCTACAGAGAGTAAGCATCTTCTATCTGCTTTACTCATTCCTTAGAACTCAGGACATAGTAGGTGCTTGGCAGCTGATACATGAATGCACTTTTCACTCACCTCCTCACTTTATTTTTCTGTGTAACTAGCGTGATTGGAGGTGATCATTGCGAACATCACCTTTTTTTACTTTCTACCGTCTCATGTCTTCTGGAGCATTGGAGACTTCCTCACACTGTGCATCCCAACTTCTTAAACATGGTTTTCAAGTAGGAAGGGATAAGCTTCCCAGGAGAAGCTGAACAACATCTGCTAAATAACTGACCTTATTTCATACACAGTTCAAATCCACCAAATCTGAATGGGTATGAGAGAGTCTCTGTGCTCTGTAGTTCTGTGGATTTGCACTTTGCATTTATTGTTCTTCCAGCTTGACCGTCTGGTTCGTGTTTGTTCAGACCCTAAATGTTTCCTGAATGGCTGAGATGGTTGTTGAAATGCTGGCCACCTGATATGAGCGGTACTTTCTTCTCTGCAGGGCCCAGAATCTGCTTTCTCAGACTGTGCAGCCCTAAAAAGCTTCCCACATCATTCTTAGCAGCAAAACTTTTCCGTAGGAAGATGTATCCCCTCTATTCCTTATTTATAAAATAAGATGGGTATGAGTACATTTTCAGGCCTATTACAGCTCCAGCCACCTTGAATCTTGTAGACCACTCTCTGGCTCTTTGAGTAGCATTTTTCTCTTTTTTTCCCCTTCTCTCCCTTGCCTCCCTTCAGTATTGGGGATTGAACCTGGAATTCACATATGCTAGGCAAGAGCCCTACTGCTGAGCTACATTCCTAGTCCTTTTATTTATTTATTTTGTACTTTTTAGACAGGGTCTTGCTAAGTTGCCCAGGCTGGCCTTGAACTTGTAATCCTCCTGCATCAGCCTCCCAGCTGGCTGAGTTTACAGGTTTGTGTTACTACCTGGCTCTGGGTAGCATTTTCAAGTGGATTAAATGCAGTGCCATCATATTGCAGTACCATGTTTTGAAATAGGTTGGGCTGGGGTGGGAGTCCTGTTCCCTGCAGTGCTCTTACATTTTTAGAGTGGACTGAGGTCATGGTCAGCACATATCTTGGTGGTTGCATGTGTTTAGCCTTAAAATTCCGGTCACTGGAGGAGGGGACAGTGGGGCACATGCATACAGCAGATGGTTTGGCCTTTCAAGCATCCTGGCATGGCTGGATGAACTTGCACAGGACCACTGGTGTCAAGTTTGCTTCTTGGGACTTTTACAACATTTGTCTTTATATTGAATTTTGTTCTTATTTCTGAGACAGTGGCCACTGAAATCAGGAACTAAAACTGCCGGAAAATACCTTTGGAAACTACTGTGTTGCAGAGTAGAAAAAAGGTAACTAACTCTCAGTGGTTCAGAAATACTGGATTAAATGTTAATTTGTTTTTCTCATTTCTTTTCCCTTGTTCTTCAAAATGGAGCCTGATTTACATCTACCTATTAAAGCTCTTCACAGGCCTTTAGAAAAATGAGCCATTTAATGCTGCTATCTGTGAGGGCCTAATTTTAAATGCAGTGAAAGTTGTCACTGGGTCCTGATGGTTGATTGTATAACTGGAGAGACTAGTCTGCTGGGCATTCAGTGAGATGCTCTAGTGTGGACCCTACTCAGTTTGTTCAAGTGGCCTGAATGAGATTGCTCTTCGGGGATCTGTTTCAAACACAGATGCTAACATGCTATAATCATTTGCTAAGCTCAATCAAGTGAGAGTAGGAAATTCAAATTCATAATGCCTGTGACTTGACCACAGTGCCCACACACATATCAAGCTCTTAAATCAGAGACTGCCATGTACAGTAGTGCTGAAATTGCGGGTGGGAGCCGAGTTACTGTTGCTGTGGGAACTGTAACTTTGAAGTTCCAGGCTTTGATGTGATTCAAGTCTCAGGCTTAAAGTCCCTCTGTGTGTGGTAACTTTTTTTTTTTTTTAACACCAAACTGAAAATAAAAATTGATTCGGATTGGGTTGCTGAAGTAGATCGTAAAGGCAGGAGGCCTCTTGCAAACCGCATATAACTATGTCACATGGAGATGACCGATCAGTGACGTTTTCTCTCTTTCTGCTTCTGGCCATTCTTCATGCCATCCCAAAAGGAGGACACTTTTGCCTTTTCCATGTATTTATCCACCTAGTGATAATCCCCATGGAGCAGTAGGGTCTGCTTGCACTAAGTGTTCTTTTTTACACAGATCCTGAGCTTCACATTTTTGATCATCTTGAAATTCTCTTAAAATTGTGACGGGAGAAGGCTTTGGTTCTTTGCCTTGGTTTTGCTGATGAAAGAAAAGGGGGCAGAGAGTAGAGTTTGTGGGTTATTTCCTCTTTAAATAGTTGCCATTAAAATTCTAGGTCATGGGCTATAGTGGTAGGTGGCTCAGTGGTAGAGCACTTGCCTGGCATGCACAAGGACCCGTATTTGAACCCTAGCACCACCTACACAGTTAAGTACAGGAGAAACAAAAACCAGATGAAAAATAAATAAATTGATTCTCCCTCACATACACCCTCTCCCTTCTCTCTTAAAAAAATAAAAAAATAAAATTTCAGGTCAGTTTATATACCAGTAATGGAATTGACCTTTAAAACAACAACAACAAGAAATGTGCCTGAGTGCTTAATTTCTTGGCTACAGAGATCTGTTGCCAACCTTTTTTTTAATCTCCTTAAGACTACTGGCTCGCGCACCCGTGTGTGTGCGCGCATGCAGTGTGCACGGCACTCCCCCATGCCTTCTGTGTTCCTTCTTTAAGGTTGAAAAACCTGAGCTGTTAACCTGGTGATTCATGGAGATTCTGGAGCAGTTTCTGCTTAATAAATGGCGTTCTGTAACGTTTGTGTCTTGTGAAGTGTGCCTGCTATGCCCTATCCCACTGGAGGTATTTTGTTTTGATACTGGGGATTGAACCCAGGGGTCACTGAGTTACTTCCCCAGCCCCCCCCCCCAAAAAAAAAACAAAAAACAAAAAAACAGGGTCTCACCAAATTGCCCAGGCTGTCCTCAAACTTGTGATCTTCCTGCCTCAGCCTCCGGAGTCTTTGAGATTACAGGTGTGTGGCACTGCTCTCAGCTCCCACTAGGGTTTTATAACACCCCATGAGATAGATGGAGAAGCCCAGATTTTGACAGGGAGGTTGTCAGTGTGACAGCTAATGAATGAAAGATGATCATTGGAAGCCTCAAGTCACTGAGTTTGTCAGAGCCTAGGGACCTAGCCCCCTACTTTATAAGGTATTTATTTTTTTTCCCTGTGGTAACACTATAGCTTGATGAGGGAAGGGTGATAAAGGATTCATGAGGGGGTGTATTTCTACTTTTTGAGACTTATTCATACTGCATTTCCACCCCCATCTTAAAATACAGCTTCTCTTTGCCCTCATGTGTCCTTTCTCTGTTACACCATTCATGCTGAGCGCACAGGAAGAGTGAGATGAGGAGGGAATGGCCCGTAAGTGTGGTGGAAGTCCTCTAGCAGCATTTTCTCTTCACTGATCCAAGAAGATGGGATGAGGGTGCGGTGGCATATACCTATAATCCCAGTAACTGGGGAGACTGAGGCAGGAGGATTGTAAGTTCAAGGCCAACCACAGCAACTTAGTGAGGCCCTGTCTCAAAAAATAAAGAAAGAAAGGGGTTGGGGATGTGGCTCAGTGATAAGTGCCTGTGGATTGAAACCCCAGCACACACACACACACACACACACACACACACACAGGACTAGATGGAATCCTAGCTGTAAGTCAGCAGTAGCTAAGATTAGTCTTCAAATGTATTTCACAGAGAACCTTACTTAATTCTGTACTTGTTGGGTAATATCCTAAAATATACTAAATATATCTAAAATATCCTAAAATATACTAAATATACTAAATAATATCCTAAAATATACTAAATAATACCCTAAAATATATCCTAAAATATACACTATATATACCTACTATTGGTTACAGTGATAATGTTTTGTTTGTTTTTAAAGAGAGAGGGGCAGAGAGAATCAATAGCTTTTCATGTGACTTTTGTTTCTCCAACACTTCATTGTGTATGTGGTGCTGGGGTTGGAACTCGCACCCTTGTGCATGCCGGGCAAGTGCTGTAACTGCCGAGCAACTCCTCCCGTCCAGTTTTTTTTTTTCTTTTTTTAAATGTATGGGACCCCTGGTAGCAGCACTGCACACAGTTTTGGAAAACAGATAAGTTTGCATTCTGAAGTGGCATCATAAATGATTTCTAAAACCTCTGAAGTCATATAGAATGTGTTTAAATAACAGGACATAGCAAAATACTGTTCTGAGACTATATTGCTCTCTCACTTTGGTTATCCTCAGATATAATGAGGGTTTTTGCATATCTTATTGGTGCATCACATTTATACACAATGGTGGTATTTGTTGTTATGTATTCATACATACAGATGACATAGCAATATAATTTGGCCAATATGATTCCCCAGTATTTCACCTTTCCCTCCCCTCTTCACCTCCCTTGTCTCTCTTCTTTACTCTGTTGATCATCCTTTGATTTTCATGAGGATCCCCCCAGCTACCTTTCTTCCTTTTTCATCCCTAGCTTCCCCACATGAGAGAAACATTGACCATTTTCAAAAATAAAATTTTCAAGAAACCCTTTGCGAGTTTGAGCCCCAGCACCACGTACGCAACAAAGTGTCTGAGCAATGATAGCCACATGAGAGGCTGAATAGAGTTGATTTCTTTCTCTCTCTCACATACTGTTCCTCTGTCTTTATAAAAAAAAACAAGAAACAAAAAACCAAAAAACCCTTGACTTTCTGAGTTTGGCTTATTTCCCTTAACACAGTGCTCTCAAGTTGCATCCGTTTTCCTTCAAATGATACATCATTCTCCCATATGACTGAATAAAACTCCATTGTGGGGTTGGAGCGGTGGCTCAGCGGTTTTGGTGCTTGCCTGGCAAGCATGAGGACCTGGGTTTGAACCCCAGCACCACGAACACAACTAAGTGTTGGAGCAATGAAGGCCATGTGAAAAACTAAATAAAGTTGCTTCTCTCTTTCTCTGTCTCTCTCGCTGTCCCTCTCTTTATTAAAAAAAAAAAAAACAAAATAAAAAACACTCCATTGTGTGTGTGTGTGTGTGTGTGTGTGTGTGTATAACATTATCTTTATCCATTCATCCACTGAGAGACGCCTAAGCTTTGTGAACTGTGCTGCTGTAAACGTGGGTATGCATGTATCACTATATTATACTGACTTTAATTCTTCAGAATAAACACAGAGGAGTGTAGCTGGGTCATATGGTAGTTCCATGCCTACTGATTTCCATAGTGGTTGTGGTGAGTTTTATAATCTTGATCAGTAAAGATACCACTGAATAAGCATTTATTTCTCATGAAGATTTAATTTTCCCCTAACATTTCATTGAAAAGTTGTAAAAGCCAAGGCTTTGGGTTCTAGAACTTATGTACATGTTTGTGTATAAATCTATGTAGTTTAGTAAAACTTGGCATCAAGAACAAGTGGCGGTAAAAGATTTTGGCTGTCTTTTTAACATTACCGTGTGGCTGACCATTTAAATAGACAGCAGTTTATCTTGATGAAGCAAATGCATTTGATCGGTTATCTTGGCAAATCAGGGTGTTTGTTGGTTACAAACATAATTTTCTGAGTGTTTATATTTTTCCTTCTAGATGTTTGTGAGCTATTGTTTTTATAGCCTATATTGAAAACAGGCGTTCTTTTTAAAGTGGATCATAACAGGACTTTGTTAATTAAAAAATTAAAATAAAAGTGGAAATGCAGAATGTCTTAGTTATTTTTATATTTTCCTGTAAAAACAGCCTCAGTTAAGTGAACCACAATGAGCCATGATGTATTTCCTCCATCAGGTTGGAAAATAAGCCATTTATTATTTCAGGTCTGACTCACAGTGAACCTGCTGACACTGGGATGTTTTAAAATCATGATCATAAGGAACAGGTTAGGGCAGAAACTTGGACGCTGGATCCAGGATTACCTGCTTATTACAATGTTTTACAACTTGGATGCTTTATTGGCACAGTGTCCTAAACCTCACACACTAAACACCCCCTTGTTGTACAATTATTGCTTGCCGGTTTCGGATGGTGCCAAATAGACAGATGCCTCATCATAATTACCATTTTTTAATTTCGCTGTTATAGACATATATAAATAGGTTATCTCCTGTCCCTTCTGCCTGTACACTCATCATCTTTCCCACAGAAAGAACTCTGGATATCCTTAGTTAATAAGGAGGACAGCTGAAGAGTGAGGGACATGATAGGTGGATGCAGTATGTTTTCAGTGTTGTAAATTGCATAAGATACATGGGACGCAAAGAAAACCACTTTTATCAAATACAGTGATTAGAATTGTCATATGGCAGTGGAAGATATGCTTTCTCAATACATTAAGCAGATTTAGTAAGTAGGTGATGAATAAACACCGTGTGTGTGTGTTTGTGTGTGTGTGTGATGCTGGGAATTGAACCCCTGGCTAGCAGATGCTAGGCAAGTATTCCACCACTAGCTGCACCCTCAGTCAGTATTTTGAATTTTTGACGGCAGATAGAACTGTGAAGATATCAGATTTCTATTGGGACTACAGGTACTGCTAGTACTAATGTGAAGTGGTGTGTCTATCTTTGTAAAGGAAAGAAATACTAGGTTTCAGTGAGTAGTTCACAAAAATGTGTTTTTTCTTATTAAAGAACACCAGTGCTGTGGGTTCTAGCTAAGGGCTACAGGTTAAAAATACCCATGGACTTGAGAAATATTTTTTCCATGAAGAAATTTCTTCAGACGTTAGTTTGAATACGTGCAAATCCAGTCTTCCTTGAAGATAGTGCCATTATACTGGCTGTGGTTCAAAACCAGGGAGGAATGTTTAATTGTTTTTCTAATCAAATTCTAATTATCAGTATAGCCTAAAATGGAAAAAATGAACCTTTATTTTCCTAAGAAGATCAACTCCTTTGATGGTAAAAACATGGTAGTGTACACCTGTAATTCCAGGTGCTTGGGACACTGAGGCAGGAGGATTGTGAGTTTGAGGCCAACCTGGGCAACTTAGCAAGACCCTGTCTCAATAAAAACAAAAAAGATATATGCCTTCAGATCTGTGTTTTTTGTGATGTTGAGTAATAGGATGTGCAAGTATTCATGCATCATTGCATATTCACTACAGGCATGTAATACTATGTCTACTGGTATACATGCATGGGGTATAATTGTGGAAGTTATATTCTTTCCAAGGTAAGTATATATCCATATCTCTCTCTCTCTCTCTCTTTCTCGCTCTCTCTCTTTTTGGAGAGAGACAGAGAGAGGGAGAGAGAATCAATTTTATTAAATTTTTCACGTGACTTTCGTTGCTCTGACACTTTGTTGTGTATGTGGTGCTGGGGTTTGAGTCTGCTCATGTTCTCATGCGTGCCAGGCAAGCACTGTAACACTGAACCACTGCTCCAGGCCTCCACCTCATTTTTTTTTTTTTTAAAGAGAGAGGGACAGTGAGAGAGACGGAGAAAGAGAGAAACAACTTTATTTAGTTTTTCACATGGCCTTAGTTGCTCCAGCACTCAGTTGTGTTTGTGGTGCTGGGGTTTGAACCCGGGTCCTCATGCTTGCCAGGCAAGCGCCGAAACCACTGAGCCACTGCTCCAGCCCCCTCCAACTCATTTTTAAGACAGAATAAGGATAAAGTTAGGAAACAAATTAACCTCCACCTGGCAAGTAGAGGGGAACATGAGAAGTAGGTTCCTGGTTTGCTGTTCTACTCCTCCCATGACTTTTATTACATAATAGGTATGACATACAGATATGCTTTTATTTCGAGTTTACCGAGGTTTAGAAATTACAGATGTTTCTAATAATTAAATTTGAGTAGTTTAAACAATATTGAGCTATGTGCTGGAATAAGAAAATTACAAACCGAAGGACATTTACCTTGGTTGTCATTGTTTAGTGTTACCTCAATCTGAGGTCCTTTAAAATTTCAAAAGTCAGGGGTTGGGGATTTAGCTCAGTGCAGGGTGCTTGACTAGCACATGAAAGGCCCCAAGTTTGGTCCTCATCTCTGAAAAAAAAAAATCAAAAGTTAATGCTTTAGCTTTGATTCCAGCTGAGGCTTTTAAAACAGCATTTTAAAAAATCTTTAGTGTCTTCAGTGAAAGATAACATGCACTCCCTTCCCACCTATCTTTAGGATCCATCATATGAGCTAAAAATTATCCTTAATAAATTAACTGTGATCGTGACAAATCTTACTGCTTTGAAGGGAGAAGGAGGCATTTCGTGAAGTGATACTGAAAGGATAACTTTTTCTCCCACCCTCTTACATAATATCTACCTCAAAAATCAGTAAAATACTTGGAGATGACACTTTAATTTGGAGACATGTTCTTCTCTGAAGAGAATTCGAATGAAAGATGGTCTAGAGAAATTAGTAAGTGGAAATAAGAAAGAATAAGTGATTGCTGCTTTCACAGTGAGCTGATACTCAGAGGGGATACAACAGTGACAGATAACCAGAAGTGTGCATTTCTGATTTGAAGGATAAGATATATTAGTCAATTTTTGCTACAGAACAACCAACCACAGAATCTCAGTGGTGTACCACTGTAAGCATTTATTTCTTGCTCAAGTGTAGAGGTTGCCTGGATAAGCCCATTTGGTCTCACTTTGAGGCCCTGACTGGAAGGTGAGTGATTGTGGAGTAAGTTTTTCTCATGAAGGTGTCTGATAGGTAAGAGGGCAATGCTTTGCTGCACAATTGTTTCAGGTTCTGTTAATGCCAGGTCTGCTAGCAGCCTAATGGCCAAAATGACCCTGATACCAAAAAGTAGAAAAGTGTCCTTCACCTACCAAGAGGTGATGGAAATACAGCTACCAGGGAGTGAAGAATTGAAACCAATAAGTGTCCTACCCCTGGTGCTAAAAATATGAGCAGCTAAGGGGAACTTTAGATTATTAGATTATGTGATGTTACTTTATTGCCTTTGTCTTTTGTCCTTTCCTTTGCCCCAAGAAACACCAGTTCAGTATTTAAGGATGTATATTGAATTTTTCACACCATGGAGTATATGTTACCGTCAGTCAGGTAAGGGGCAGGAGAGAGGGGAAGAACATTGATTCAAGACAACAGACCTGGGTTCCCAGTCTGGTTCAGCAGCATACTGTGGAGGAACCCCAGGCAGTTCACATCTCCTGTTTCTGCTTTGGCTGTCTTATTCTTGTAAAGTGAAGATGCTGGGCTAGTGTATCTAGTTTCTTTTACCAGTAGAATTGAGATTGACTTCCTATCTGTAAATGGGAGTTTCATTTATTGGTACTTCTAATTCCACCTTTATTATGCTGCCCTAATTTGGAAGTGTATAAAGCATGGTAAAAGGCCAAAGTCAACAAAAAAAAAAAGACTTTAGTAGCTAAGTGGGGCTAGATAGTAGACAAGAATAAAAACATTGAGTATATAGACTTATTACCTATGTGTGCTTTATATACTAAACTGTGGAATAATGACTATTGAATGACGTGTGTGGGGTTTTCAAATCCCTCCAGGGTCCCTGGACACCTAATTTTTCACTCACCCACTCACTCACTCATTCTTGCCTTCCTTTTTTCATTCACAGTGCCTAATGCAAGTCCCTGACTTCTAGTAGAGCACACTTGGAATAAAATGAAAAGGAAGCCCTATATGGGAAATTAGTGAGGGAATAATTCCTTGATCTTAAAGTGTCTCAAAGAAGAATGCTGATTTTTGTTTGTTTGTTTGTTTGTTTTGTTTTGTAGGGTAATCTACAGGTAGTGACTAGGATGGATAGCTCTTTCTTCTGGGGTTTTAGATGTTAGGGTTGTCCAAGGATTGAAACATTGATGAAGACATTTAGTCCTTTGCTGTGTTAGTGTCTTTAGCACTTACAGGCACTCCAGGTACACCACAGGATACAGTGCTTCTGCCCTTAAGTTTTGTCTGGAAGGCAGATTTGTAAATAGTGACAGACTCCTTCTGTAACTTAACAGAGGCCTGAATAAGGACAAGGGAGCCATGCAGGAGAGTTAAACCTCACTACAAGAGACATGGGTGTGGTATGGATCGAGGAGTGGAAAGAAGTGGGCCAGACCTACAGGCTTATGGGAAGTATGAAATGGCACAGTGTATTTTGAGGGCCCAAGTACAATCTGAAGGGAAAGGCTGGGTGAAACGACTGTAAGAGCCTTGCACAAGCTCAATCTTTACCTTGGAAAGAGAAAGTCATTTTAAGCTGGGTCAAAGATGTGATCAGTTGTACTTTTTTTTAAGAATGTAGGGAACAGGAGAGGTAAGAAGTTGAGTTGTGGCGGGGGGCAGTGTAGGACCCTTAGGCTGCAGGATGACTTGGGGAGGATGAACTAGGTTGATACATGGCAGTAGCTTCCAGCATGGGCATCACTCCACAGTCTCCTGCGTCTCCCCTACCCCTCCATAAAAGAGAACATGATGTGCTGTCACTTAAAACCCTCTTTTTGTGAGCTGACAGAAGCTGGTGTACTTCTTCTGAAATGTGGCTAGTCCCTGTATTCTGTTTTAAGTTAGATAACACCAGGTGAGGAGATGGGTGTGGTATAGACTCAGTATTGAAGAATGATAGAACCTCAGTTTGGCAAGTTATCAACTGGTGTGTTTGAAATTGCTTTGGTCATTAAAGTGGTGGATATTATTTTGCTCTTCAGTTTTTACATTTGTTCATCCTGCCTGATAATATCTGGAAAAAATGTTTTTACAGTATTTTGGTTGATTGACATGCCTTACAGTAAATCCCACTACATTATTATTGTGCCAGTGTCTTCCATGGTCCTACATTTGTTGATGTTTTTATTATTATTTGATCCATGTGTGTTTTCTAGATTATTAGGTTCATATTTAGTACCTTTAAACACTTGTCAGCTGATATTAAGAGGCATCTCTTAGTGTTTAGTGTGAGCAGCATTAATGGTGTAATTTGTGGCATCTTTCCACACACTGATTGGTTCTTATTGCCAGCTCTATCTGCATCTCTGTGGATCAACAAAGATATTATCATTCCTTTCCGTTTTGCAGTTGGTGATGACAAGGTCTTTCTTTACCTTAAGGAGCTAACTAGTCCAGATTTATATAGCCACTTATTGTAAGTATTGCCAGCAAGTGAGGGGAGAGCACTTTGGGGAATTAATGGGGCTAGAAAGGAGATATTGGGGAATCAGCAAAAATAAAGGCCCATGCTTAAGATGAGCCCTGAAGCAAGTGTAGATACAATATCAGTAGGCTGATAATGGCTGTATTTTGACTGGACTGAGAGAAGATTCTGGTTGGTAGGTTCAGCCTGGGAATTGAGCGATTGGAAATAAGGCTGGAAAAGTGTGAGCCATGTCCCTATCATTGATATTTGAGACTACAGAGCTATTGAGCAGGGAATTTTCCTGTGTGTACTGATGAAAATAATGTTAAAAAGTTTTAAGCACTGGCTATGAAACACTGGAACACTTAGGATTATAGCAGACCATCTGCATATAGTCTGGAATTATCCTCAAAATATCCTGGAAACATCCAGTTACTCCTGGATCAAGAAATAAAATACGATTAAGCATTGATCCTCCCCCACCCCACCCCCTGCTGCTGGAGATTGAATCCAGGAGTACTGCACCACTGACTGAGCTGCATCCCCAGGCTCCCCTGCTTCTTTTTAAATTTTTGAGACAGGATCTCACTATATTGCCCAGGTGGCCTCAAACTTGGTGATTTCCTTCTGCCTTAGCCTTCCAAATTGCTGGAATTGTAGGCATGCACCACTGTGCCCAGCAAAAGCAGTGAATTTTAAGTTTTATTTTTCTATTTATATACTTGTGTAAACTTTTGCTAGTAACTGTCCTTTAGTAATAACTTTAATCTCCAGTGTGGTTTTACTGACTGCAAATGAGGATTGGATGATAGATATTTTCAATTGGGGGCAGTAATATTTGAGTTACCATTTTTGTCTTTCTAAAAGGATTTTAACATAACTGAGTATAATTATCTTTTCTAGGAATGTCTGTTCTTTTACCATACAAACCAATGCGAATTCTAGTTTTAAAAAAATTTAATTTTTAAAAATTAAATGATGAGGAACATCACTACCTAGTTTTATGTATTTGATTTTTAATAATTCAAGAAATAAGAACTAGTTTTTAAATTCTGGAAACAAAGACTTCAGGTTTCTGTGGCATTTAACAAATGTGATTATTCATTAAAAAAAATCTGCATTTCTGAGGCAGAGGAAATGGTGCAGGTCAAATAGGAACCAGGTGAATTTTAAAAGAGGAAGTTAACATGTAGCTGTTTTGCCTCCATTATGTTAAATAAATATCCTTTTGGTTTCTGTCTGGAAAAAAATTAACATCTCAACCTGATAGCATGTGATTTGTTCTTATATGTAAGACATTTTCAGGGTGAAAGTACTGTTTATAAATATGAGAGAAAATATAGAGCTTTCTGTTTTAGAGACATATTGCCTGTTATGGACATTTTCAAAGAAGAAATCTTCTAGTGTGGAGAGGCTCATGGTCATTAAATAGCATCATCTTGTGTTTTATGCAGCACAGGGTATGTGGTTGTATCTAACTTTCCATCTGTGCCAGGGACTAGGTGTCCTTGTTTGATACCAATCTGATGCTGGGCTGAAGGCATCTGAATCAGTTCTAGTATATATGTAAACAGCATATGGGAAGATACGCATTCTGAGACACTGCATACAGACTGTACCATATATTCCAAAGGCAAAAAGAATTGAAAAAAAAAATCATTTGGCATGAAACTAATTATAAATTAATTGGGAGTTACACAAGATGCACATTAATTAACATGTAAATACATATACACTAGCACCATTCAGTTTTCTACATATTTAAAAAATTAATATTAATACTTGTTGGATGACTTTTTTTTTAGTAGAAGCCACAATAGTTCAGCTTCCGTCACATTCGGCATATTTAAGAAAGCATCTGCAGTCTTCCCTGTCTTTGAACCTATGTTAAATTTATGTTTTTGTGAGGATATTAGCATTTGCTGTGTAGCCCTTCTGCCTGAAGTCACTTCCCCAACCAGCTCCTGACTCCCTGGAGAAAACATGGTAAATGGCAGTGGGGCAGCCTGAACTCCCCCCAGTATAATAGGTGAGTTCTAGTGTTCCTGGAACTCAGGTGTGCTTTTTCAGACACGTTTTTGCATTGGCACTTGTTTTCTTAATTAATAAAACTAATTAAATATTAAATGAATCAAATATGGACATGAGAATTATCTTTATGAGAACAAAGTTGCACCCTATGAAGAATGTAAAATTGATGATAAATTAGCTGTGGTGGGACCCTACAAGAGATGAGCGTCTATGAAAAATTCTGTGGTTGGATTGGTGTTCAGTTGGGCAGATTTCCCCTCCACTTTAAAGAAACCAAAACTATAAATCTTTGGTGACAGTACATTGACATTGTGGGTTTATAAGAAAGACCAGAAGCCAAAGGACCTTGATTAAAAGAAGCGTTTTACCTTACTCCAAGGTTTTTTTTTTTTTTTTTTTTTTAAAGAGAGAGGGACAGTGAGAGATAGAGGGAGAGAGAAAGAGAGAATCAGTTGTTTTTCATGCGGCTTTCATTGTTCCGAGTCATCATTGTGTACTTGGTGCTGGGGTTTGAACTTGCACATGCCAGGCAAGCACCATAATCGCTCCAGCCCCTCCAAGTCTTGAATATAATATATTTGCAGGTGTATTTTTAAGGCAAATGTTAATATTTACATATCCATACATATCTATAGATTTAGATCTTAGATATAAATATAGTACCTGTAACACCTTTTTTGGTTCATGGTGTCATTAAGAATAGCAACTGCTGCTGGGCATACACTTGTAATTCCAGCAGCGTGGGAGGATGAAACAGGAGGGTGACAAGTTGAAGGTCAGCCTGGGCAATTCACAGAGACACTGTCTCAAAATAAAAAGGGGTCAGGGGTGTAGCGCAGTGGTAGGTAGAGTGGCCTGTATTCAGTCCCTTAAAAAAAAAACAAGGAACAGTGACTGCCACAAAGCTGCATCTAAGCTACTTTATTTGGGATGGATTCTGTTTTCTCCACTTTATCTTATCTTTAGTTTGGACTGAAAGTTGCCTAAAATGTAAATGAAAGGCCATAGGCATAGTAAGAAGTTGGAAGAAACCTTAGGAACTACTGCCAGTGTCCTAAATTAGAACTGAGAAAATGGTCTCCCAAATTTAAGATCAACTTTAGAGTAGCTGTGGAATGCCCGAGGCTGCAGGTTGGGTGAGTTTAGGGGTGGGAAGGTGGTGTGTGTGTGTTTTTACATCTATCTTTCAAGAAGCTGCCCTTTAGGGATTAGAACCTTGAGCTCCACCCATTTTATGGTGATGTAACTTGCAGAAGACTTTATCGTGTTGGTGAGCTTGGTAGTGAGTGTTTTTGTTTTTGTTTTACATTTGGGGCCGTCTTCACATGTGTCTCACAGGATGTGCTGGTAACCTACACCCATATCTCCAGGTTTGGCAGGTAGTGGCTTAAAAGATAGTATGTTGGGAACTTTGCAAATCATCCCTGCTAGCCAGAATACATTGTGTTGGAATGAAATTTAAATGACAGTTATTATTTTTTAAATGTATTGTGGGCCTGGAGAGGTGGCTCAGCAGTAGACGGCTTCCCTGGTATAACCCAGGACCAGGTTTTGAACCCCACCACCACATACACAACTAAGTGTCAGAAAAACAAAAACCAGATCCAAAATATAAATAAAAATTTATTCTCTCTCTCTAAAAAAAAAAAAAAGAAAGAAAAAATGTGGGAACCATGCTTTAGGGAAAAAAAATGTGTTGGAATGAAATTAAATAACTTTTTTTTAAATAACTTATGTGTAGAAAAACATGAGCATTATAAAACATATTAGCAATTGAAAATTAATCTCTTTACTAATCTTTTATATGCTTAGGTGAATTTCATTCCTCTTTTACTTGAACAAGTACATTGATTATACATCTCCTCTACCCTTCCACCTGTGAGCCCCAAGGGATCTGTATTAATGAGTTTTATGCTTTGAACATAATTTTTTTTCTTGTTCTAGAAGAAAGATTGGGGAGAAATAGAAAAGGAAGGCTTTTAAAATTTCCTTAAGAATTATCCCCTAGCTCCCTCCCTTTTCTCCTGCTTTCTCACCTCCTGTGCGGCCCCCCTTCCATCTATGGTTACCCTAGATTATGTGTTGCTACACCTTTGTTGGTTCTAATACATGAGATAGACTACGTTTCACACAGGCCTGGGTTTAGGTGTAGCCTCCACAAATGAGCGAAAACATTCAACCCTTGACTCTCTGGGATTGGCTAACTTTGCTCAGCATGATTTCTTCCATCACCATCCATTTACCTTCAAAGGCTGCAATTTTATTGTTTCTAATTGCTGAGTAGAACTCCATGGTATACCACAGGTTTTGGCTCCATTCGTCCAGTGAGGGCATCTGAGTTGGTTCCATAATTTAGCTATTGTAAATTGAGGTGCTGTGAACATAGATTTTACTGTGTCACTGTAATGTGCTGATTCTAATTCCCTTGGAAAAACAACCCAGAAGTGGGATAGCTGGATCATATGGTGGGTCCATCCCTAGTTTTTTGAGGATTCCTCACACTGCTTTCCAGAGTGGCTGTATCAGTCTGCAGTTTCACCAACAGTGTGCTAGTGTTCCTATCTCCCCACAACCCCTTCATCATGGGTTATTGTTTATATTCTTTAACTGCCTATCTGACTGGAGTGAGGTAAAATCTTAATGTAGATTTGATTTGCATTTTTCTGATTACTAGTGATTTAGAACACTCTCCTGTATTTATTGGCTTGCTCAATTTGCTCTGTTTTGAAGTTTCTGTTAGCTCTATGGCCCATTTATTGATTGGATTGTTTGTTTTTTGGTATTACGTTTTTTGAGTACTTTGTAAATTTTGGGATGTTAGTCATCTTTCAGAGGAATCACAGGCCATGAATATCTCCCATTCTGTATGTTGTTTCTTGACAAATTTGACCAATTCCTTGGCTGTGCAGAAGCTTTTCAGTTTAATGGCATCCCATTCATTGATTTTAGACTTTAAAATTCTTTCACTTTAGGAGTCTTGCTGAGAAAGTCTTCACCTACTCCCAAATGCTGGAGTGTTGTTTCTAACTTTTCTTCCAGCAGTTGTATGGTAGCTGGTTTAATTCCTAGTTCCTTGATCCATTTAGTTTTGATTTTTGTGCAAGGTGAGAGATAAAGACCTAATTTCAACTTTTGGCAAGTGGCTGTCCAGTTTGTCCAGCACCATTTGTTGAATAAGCTGTCATTCCTCCATGTTATATTTTGACCCCCTTTGTGAAAGATCAGATGTTTAAAGATTTGTGGATTTGTGTCAGAGTCTTCTATTCCATTTGTCTTTGTTCCTATTTTGATACCAGTACCATGCTGTTTTGTTACTACAGCTCTGTAGTATAGTTTTTGATATGGCATTGCTAAGCCACCTATGTCGTCTTTCTTGCTTAGTAATGGTTTGGCTATTGTGGGTTTCTTGTTTTTCCAAATGAATTTGAGAACTGTTTTATCTATATTTGTAAAGGATGACATTGGTATCTTGATGGGGATTGCATTGAATCTGTATAGTGCTTTTGGCAGAATGGCCATTTTAATTATATTATACCAAGAGAATGGAACATCTTTCGTCTTCTCAGGTCATCTTGGATTTCTTTCTTCAGCGTCCAGTAATTTTTGTTGTAGAGGTCTTTTACTTCCCTTGTGAGATTAATTATACTTGGGAATAAAAGAAGGGACAGTGAGAGAGAGAAAGAGAGAACTGATTTTATTTAGTTTTATACGTGGCTTTTGTTGCTCTGACTCTTCATTGTGTACATGATGCTGGGGTTCGAACCCATGGCCTTGTGCATGCAAACCCCTATGTGAATTTTTCTGTGTGTAACTTCGATGAATGCCTCTTGGCATTCATTATAAGAATATGTATTAGATATGGATCTCTATATAATAAAAATAGGGGCTGCAATGGTGGCTTAGTGGTGGAGTACTTGCCTGGCATGCATGAATGCTTGAGGACCCCGGATTAAATGCTCAGCACAGCATACACAACTAAGTGTTGGAAAACAAATACCAGAAAAAATAGTTAAAATTGATTCATCATCATTGCTATTCTCCCTCTCAAAAAGAAAAATACAAAAATCTAGAACAATAACAGTTATATTATTTTATCTCATATTTGAAGAGGTAGATTCTCTTTTCCTTTTTTTCCTCTTCTTTTTTCTTTTCTTCTTTCCTTCTTCCTTCCTTTGCTTTGTAGTGTTGGGAATTGAACCCAGGACCTAGCTCATA
Organism: Aplodontia rufa; assembly: GCA_004027875.1. Taxonomy (NCBI): domain Eukaryota; kingdom Metazoa; phylum Chordata; class Mammalia; order Rodentia; family Aplodontiidae; genus Aplodontia; species Aplodontia rufa. The sequence goes on from PVKS010002090.1 coordinate 75,800, forward strand.
CTACTACTAGTAGTAATAGTACTTCTTTCTTCTTCCTTCTTCCTCCTCCTCCTCCTCCTCCTTCTGTTTTCTTCACCTTTCTTCCTTTTTTTAAAAATTTGAGTGGAGTGAAACCCAGAGTTTTGTGCTTGCCAGGCCAGCCATCTATAATAGAACCATACCCCCAACCCTAATGATATTTCCATTTCAAAGTATTTATTGAATAGGAGGTTAAAAGAGTCTTAGTTATTGCTGTATATTTTTTTAAAAAAAAGCAAACCAAAAATAACATGTTTTATAAATAGGTGCTGAAAACAGTGCCAATCTGACAAAAAAGCAATTTTAACCACTGAAAATTTTTAACAGGAATTTGAAAAGTTCACTATATTGTAGTATCAGTGTTTGGTGTGTTGAGTAATTTAAAGATTGATATGTTCAGATTTGCTTGGGAACTTGAACACATTCAGCTTTAAATTTATATGTATAATTTTAAATTTATTGTTAAGGAAATCTGAGAAATAGGGGAAAGAGCCACATTTTAACAATGAAAACAAGTGTTGATATTTTAGCAAGACTTTCATTTTTTAAAAATCACTAAATATTGTAAATAAAACTTACCGCTTGCTTTCGATAGATGTTCAGTGAATACTATAAAATATAAACATTGGCAACATAACTGAAAGGAACTTGAGCAGACAAAAGTACCTTAAGGTAAATTCCCTTTTCATGTTATCTATTATCATCATTTAGAGAAAAGAAACATTCCTCATCATACAGATTCTTATTTATTATTATCTTTCAAAGATGGGGCTTTAATGAACAAATTTATTATTATTTGTCATCTTGAGAAGTCACTATAGTCTGGTGAAGGGGGAAGATGAATGCAAAGGGAAAATCAGAGGTACTGAATTATAATCTGTGGCTGTGGGATAGTCTTGTACGTGGACCGGATATATTTCCAAACATACTCTTATATTGCATGATCTTGCAGTTTGTTTTTCTGTCTTCCGCTTTTATTCAGTGAATTTCTTGAGAAGGAACACTGCTGGTTAGTTATAAATCATGTAAGGTAAATTATGATTAGGAAATTTAAATAAAAACCTCTTAGATCATATTTGGACAGAAATTTGAATGCCCAGTTTAGAGGATTGACTTTTAAATCTCCATTGATGATAGGCAAATTGAGTTAGATTCTTGCATATGAGAAGCATTTTAGTAGTAAATTAGATAGTTTGAAAGCCCCATTAACTCTTTCAGAGTTCAGGCTGCTATTTAGTCTACCCAAACAGTAATTTACTAAGTTTAGCAAACCCAGATGGTAATTTGCAAAGTAATACCTTGAAGAGGCTGTAAAGAGTTAATGAAACTTCTAAAGTACCTGGCTTTATCTGGAGAATGACTCAGCATTTGGAGCTGGACTTGAGAACAAGCACCTTTAAATTGAGTGTCTCTTAGGCAGGAATTGTTTCCAAATTGATGCTTAAATCTTTCATTTTTTAATCCTCCTACCCTGTTGTAGCTCTTTATTAGTTTATGTGAGTGCTCCCCAAGGTTCACCTATGCAGTGTTGGATGTCCCTCCCTTCTCATTGTATTCAGTCCATCATCTTCACATGTGCTCGCAGGTAGGTTTTCGAGAACAGTTTCATTCTGGCTGGCTTGTTCTTTACCTTCCAAATCCACAAGTTCACATCTTTTCCTGAGCTTTGTTCTGAATTGCTCCACTGCCTCCACAATGAGCATTAAGATGTGGCTTCTATCACTTATGTCCTCAAACATCTTTAGAAACTAGTGCTACTACCTTGAGGATAAAAGTCTAAATAATTTGCCTGGCTTTTAAGACCTCTCATCATCAGAAAGGCCCACTTTTCCTGTTTTCTTTGCTAGACTCTTCTACCATTCCCTCCCATGCCTCCGGCACTCTCCTTCCTCGCAGATATTTTAGTTAAATCTGTTCCTCCAGCCAGCCAGTCCCTTTTCCTCCTCCACACTGATCCTTCTGGAACCACTTAAGGAAAAATGCCAGGCTCCAGAAGACACATGATGTACAATCCCATTTGTATAACTTTCTACAAACAAGCAAAATTAGTGTATATTAGAATTGAGAATAGTGGGGAAGGGAATGCTGACTGGAGAGCAGGGAGAAAATGATGGATTATTAGGAAAGAGTTGAGTGGTGGTTATATGGGTACACATAGTAAAAATCCATCCAGCTGAACCTAGAAGGTTTGGGTTGTTGCCTATGTGCAATTTAAGCCTCAATCAAGCAATAACTGAAATAGTGCCTGCCTTCTAAGGTGCGGTATAAATATTATAATGTATAAAAAATGTTGAGCACAGTGACTGGCATGCAGGGGGAAAGCTCATCTTCTGAGAGGTGGAAGTAATCTTTGTTAGTCTGAATTGTGTGGCTGATATATTCCCTGACACTAATTTTGTATACAGTTTGGTCTTAGAGGGTTTCTTCTTTATACTTCTCTCCTCTCCTCTCCTCTCCTCTCCTCTCCTCTCCTCTCCTCTCCTCTCCTCTCTTCTCTTCTCTTCTCTTCTCTCTCTTTTGTATTATGTTCTTCTCTTGACTTTTTTTTTTAAGAAAAAGAGGGATAGTGAGAGAAAAAATCAATTTTATTAATTTAGTTTTTCATGTGACTTTTGTTGCTTCAACACTTCACTGTGTACAAGGTGTTGGGGTTCAAATCCGTGTTCTTGTGAATGCCAGGCAAGTGCCATAACCGCTGAGCCACCACTGCAGCCCTTCTATTGACTTTTATTGGTGTGTTTATTGCTCATTTGGTGTTTTATTTGCTTTTATTTTTCGCTCACAGTGTAAATGTTTGGTCATCAATAAAGGTAGTGACTAAAGCAGATTAAGCGCACACCCCTCCCCTACACTGCACACATCCAAAAAAGAACTTGGGTTTATTTTTAAAGTATTTAACACATTAAGCTTAAGTTTAATTCTCCTAGTTAACAGGGAATCATCCATGAAGGCACTTCCTGATGGCCATAATACAACTTAGTGTAAATAAAACTATTCTAGCAGATCCTTCTGATGGCTTAGCGGTTACAACGCTTGCCTGGCAAACATGAGGATGCAAGTTCAAACCCTAGCACCACGTACACAACAAAGTGTCAGAGCAAGGAAAGCCAAATTGAAAAAAAAAAAACCCTAAATAAAAAATAGGTTTAGGGGCTGGAGCAGTGGCTCAGCGGTTATGGCTCTTACCTGGCATGCGAGAGTACTCAAGTTCAAACCCCAGCACCACGTACACAGTGAAGTCTTGGGTAATGAAAGCTGCGTGAAAAACTGAATAAAAATTTGTTTCTCTCTTTATCTCTCTCTCTCTTTAAAAAAAATTGGCTTAAATGATTTTTAAGTAACAAAACGTTTTTTAGAGATGGTGCTTAAGTAAATGTTTGAGTTGAAGCCTGAAGTTCTACATTTGTAACCAATTCCCAGGCGCTGCCAGTTGTTGGTCCCAGTGCCACACTTAGAGTAGCATGGAGTTAGGGGCATATTCATATTTAGAGATGTGACATTTTGAAGGACAAAGCAAAAACTTAGCTCATAAAAATTATGCCACAATTTTGGGTGGGTATTGACTTATGAACCACATTTATGTAAATGTGTAAATATTCCTGAAAGAATTCATTCAAGGAAGTATTAACCCTTGGGCTGGAGTGATGGCACAATGTGGTAGAGTGTTTGCCAACCTGGGTTCAGACCCCAGTACCACATACACAACTATGTGTTGGAAAAACAAAAGCCAAATGAAAATTTAAATAAAATTGATTCTCTCTTTCTCTCTCTCTCTTTTTAGAAAGAGAATAAATTTTATTTAGTTTTTCATGTTGTTTTCATTGCTCAGAGACTCTGTTGTGTACGTGGTGCTGGGGTTTGAACTTGTGTACTTGCGCATGCTGGCCAAGCCCCGTAACCACTGAGCCACCACTCCCTCTTTTTTTTTTTTTTTAAAGAAGGAAATACTAACTCTTAACGTTTGGTAGTGTGTGATCTTTTCTTTTTCAGGCCAGCAGACAAGAATGGTTAGTTTCTTTCCTTTTCTTTCATTTTTTTTAAGAGAGGGAGGGAGAAAGAGAGAGAATCAACTTTATTTTTTCATCTAGGTCTTGTTTTTCTGACACTTAAGTTGTATATGTGATGCTGGGGTTTGAACCTGGGTCCTCATACATGCCAGGCAAGCGCTGTAACCGCTGAGCCATTGCTCTAGCCCCAGTTGGTTTCTTTAGTTTGTTTTTGCTCTCTTGCAAATAATGTTTCAATAGAAAGGATCATGAAATCAATCAGATTTTTTTTTTGGTACTGGGGATTGAGCCTATGGCACTTAACCACTGAGCCACATCCCCCAACACTTTTTGTATTTTATTTTGAGACAGGATCCCACTAAGTTGCTTAGGCTAGCTTCAAACTTGTGTTCTTCCTGCCTCAGCTTCCTGAGTTGCTGGGATTATAGGCATGTGCCATTGTGTCTGGCTTAATAAGAATTTTTAAGGAAAAAATTTAGAAATCATTTGTGTGAATGTCCCTCCCTAAAAATTAAAACAAAACACTTGAATCTAAAAATACTACTAGCAAGAAACAGCCTTTGCTCATTTGTTAGTGCACTACATGCATAAAACTGTACAAAATCGCCGCCACTTTGTCATCTGCAGAGCCAATTTCAAGACTTGTGTCCTCCCACGTACTGTGGGTAGATTTCCATTCCCTTCCTCTGAACTGGGGCCTCATTTATTCCCTTGTTGCCTTTTGCCTGTCATAGTCTGACTTGGTAGAGGATGACTTTATACCTGTCAGTCTTTAACCTCTGTCAGCCTATGATTTGAAACTGAGAAAAATCTAAGTTATAAATTGAAAAGTTGCGAAAGCAGTGCACTCGGGGACCTGTCTACCCACCATTGTGAGATTAATAGGAAGAATGGGGCTCTGCTGGCTCCTGGGTATGTTTCTTTTTGTTTGGGGACTGAAGTTCAAGTAGCACATGTTATTAAATTACTTAATGAAGATTTTGTAGCATACCTCCATTCCCTTTGAAAAGGCCCTTTCAGCTGGAGAAGAGTGTGTGGGCTGAGAGAGAGGGAGAGAGTGGAGCTTTCACACTGGTGAGAACAGGGCCTGCAGATGCCCCAAGGCTGTTTCTTTCTGCCCTGAGCAACAGAAGAGAATTACACATGCTCAAGGAAAGGGTCTTAGTAGGGCAGGACTTTCACCAAGGGAAAAATGTAGGGTTTTGGCTTTACACTTAGTTCAGCCTTGCTATTTACATTCCAACACAGGCCTTGTTCAGGCTGTAATTAAGGCCTCTAGATGTTATGCTGTTATTTTCAGGTCCCCATCTCTTGCAGGGTACAACTCAGGCTGATTTAAAAAAAGGGGCCCCAGGAGTCTTATCAGAAATGTGTATGTAATTGAATTACATATATGGTTCTGATAACAAAGATGTTTTCATGTCCTTATCACCCTCTTACTGGGGAGATCTTGTACTTGGAGAGTGAGAGACACACAAGGCAATATGACCAGGGATTCAACTCATTAAAATCTGTGATTATTTGTCTTTATATATGATGATAATAACAGCAGTCCTAAATATGTCAAAGGGGTAGTATGGCAATTGATTGAAATAATATCCAGGGAAAGACTGGATATTAAAGCATTAATCACATGCAACTAATTGTAAACAATGGTGTGGCAGATCTCAGCTTTCAATAAATAGCTCTTCTCATGTGATCAATCTAAACTGGCAGCAGAAGGACAGTTCATTCCATTTTACACCATGCTTGGGGGAATGAGTTGCTGTTGGCCCAAGGATACATTCTTCTTGATGTGGGTTGATGCTCTTTGGCCTACTGTATTGTCTTTGAACAGAAAGAGGATAATAGTGAGAAGAGGGGAGGATTGATGATAATGCATTGGAGAGAGAGGTTGTATCTATGATTTAACATCTTTCTTTGAATACCACAGTGCTTAGATGAGTACATAAAAATCAAGAATTATCAGTGATGTTTAAAAAGTTGGTGTGACTTCTGTACATTACAGGCTTAGAATGTAAGGATGTTGAGCTGAGTTTGCTCAGTACTTTGTATATGCAGTACAATGTGTGTTGAGATTGGTTGGATCCATTTTGAAGGGTATCTTTATGGTGACATTGACAGACCCAGCGTGAGCACTCACTGAGCCAGAGGCACTGAGCTGTGGGGGCACTACAAACTCAATCCAACTGACTGTTGTCCTGATTTTATAGCTGAGGAAACAGAAAGCTTAAGTAATTTGCCAAAAGTCATAAAATTAATAACTGGCAGGGATTTGAGCCTTGGACCCCAAAGGCACACCTTTTCCTGAAGCTAGTTGACATGTTTTATTCCTCAGATACAGACTTGTACACAAAGCCTTGTAAGATAGTCTTCAGGAAGCCTGCATTTTCACTAAGCCACATGAGACTGCAGAAAGATGGTGCTTGGTGGTGTTGATAGTAATTATACACCTGCATGAGAGCACCCTGCTTCTGGTCATGGACCTCAGCTTTCTTGGGCTGTCAGAGCAAAAGGCTTTGGACTCCTGCAAACAGTACAGTCCATTGCAGAGGAAAGAGCTTTCATCTCCTTCTCATATAAGTAGAGATTAGCCTCCATGCAAATGCACACTTTTGTCCATTCCACTACCCAGAGACTCACATCATGTTTCATAACTCGTCAGTGTTCACTGTCCTTTTTTTGTATGACAGCAGGTTATCTTCCTCTGCCCTCCCCAAAATACCACCCTCAGAGCAAATTCTGTTGTCATAAATAACCTTGATACCATGTATTGCATGCTTTACACTTACTCATTGGTTATGCCCCCCTCCTGCCCCAAATTATGCCACTAGCCAGAAGGAAAAAGACAGGTCACTGTAGCAGCAATCCAGTTGTGAAATGAAAAGGCCTTATAGGTGACTTTCATACTTCCTTTATTGTGTTGTGATCTGAAGTATAGCATGGACCATGGGCATCAACATCCCAGGAGCTTGTTAGAATCTCTAGCTTCACGCAAGACATACTGAGTCAGAATCTGCATTTTGACAAGTTCCCTGGTGAGTCATGTGCGCCTTCAAATACAAAAGGCTTTGATTTTTTTCGGTACTTAGCCCTATTCCAAGCTATTGGTTAAGCTTATTGAATGGAGGTATTTTTCTTTACAAAGCCTGTTTTGAGGGTTAAATCTTGTGTTTTTAGAGCCAGGCCCTAGAGTACAGATGTCCCAAGTGTAGCATTTAGCAATAAAGAGGCATTTTGCTGTTTCTAGTAAAGTCTGACTTATTTGTTCAACTCCTAATCACTCCATCTCAGTTGTTTATATTGAGTTTGTACTCTACTTATAATGTGAAGCTAGTAGGATGTTCTTTTGTGTGTGTATGGTTCATCTTGGCTCATAAAAGTGTAAAAAATCACAAGATGGAACAAACATATAATATCTCTTATTGATACCTGGAAGCTGGAAGCCCATTAACTGGTTTGTATTATCCCGATGGGCCCTCTTCCTCCTGTGCATTTCTCCTGCCTCCTTCTTGGGCACTTTCTGGGAGCGGGTGTATGAAGGGAGCACATAGAAAGGTGCTCCCCGCAGAGGCAGCCTGAACCTCTCCATAAGTTGCCTGTGCATCCTGCTTTTTCAACAACTAGATTTAGGCAGCCTGGGCCAGCACGGCTGCCTCTCAGGCCTGAGTTTTCTCTTCTGTGAAATGAAGGAGCTGGAGTCCCAACACTTCACCTTCTCTAGCTCTGCCACTTTGTATTGCTTCTAACATAGCCTCCTCTCTTCTTTCCTACTCCTCGGTGACTGTACTGGCTTTGCCTGGTTCCTTCTGCTGCTACACGCCCTCTTGAAAACCAGAAGAGCATCAAAGCAATTAGTTTGGGTCTTTTTGTTCATGTCATTTAGTTCTTTAAGGAGAGTAATTTATGTTCAAGGAAGCAGTGCTGAAACTGAATTTACTTAAATTTATATTACTATTCACTTGATATTTATACAGTTGTCTTTAGAGGACCTTCAAGCAAAAGATACCTCTTTATGAAATATTGCCTCTTTTTCCCATTTTTTTAAGAAGATGTAGTTCACTAAATTCTTTTCAAATTCAGAGAAGTAAGGAAATGTTAATCATTTTGTGTTAACTAATTGTGGGAGATTGTCATCAAATCAGCCCTTTTCTAAGGGTACCACCTCATTAGTCAGTGTTCTAAGTAAATGTAAACTATTTCTGAACCAATAGTCAAGTTTTACTTGAAAGCCAGTGGAATGAAGAAAAGGATGTTAGAGAAGGAGCCAAGTCCTGAATTTTTGTAGTGTTGGGATTTTACTGGAGTATTCTTTTTTTTTTTTTTTTTTTAAGAGAGAGAGAATCAATTTTTATTGAGTTTTTCATTTGGCTTTCATTGATCTGACACTTAGTTGTGTACGTGGTTTGCTGGGGGTTGAACCCGTGTACTCGCGCATGCCGGGCAAGCACTGTAATCACTGAGCCATGGCTCCAGCCCCTGGAGTATTCTTATATAATTACCATTTGAAAAAAGCAAACAATAAAAAACTAATATCCTCTTTTTCTTTAAACTGTGATATAAATGTAACCAGCTCACAGGTTGAGATACCCAGTAGTTTGTATTACTTATGTATTACCAGGGTTTGATTTTGAACTTCAGATATTTTTAAAGCACACTGCACAGTGGTAATGACTTTTCTGAGCTGCAGTTTTACATTGCCCAAGTAGAAAACAGTAACATGTTGGAATGGTTGTAATCCAGTGCTTGAGACCTGGGAAGTAAACTCTATTCTAATTGTTGGATTGCATAGGTGACCCAAGGTTCAGTATCCTTACCCTTGAGTCACAAATTTTATAGTCTCATTCAAAATGCTTCCTTCTATTCTTGGGGCATAGTAGATATTTTAATAGCATTAAGGCTTTTTGTTTGTTTTAAGAGGAGAGAGGGAGAAAGAATCATGTTTATTAATTTTATTTATTTTTTCCTCTGGCCTTTGTTTCTCTGACAGTTGTGTATTGTAGTGCTGGAGTTTGAACCTGGGTCCTTGCTTATGTCAGGCAAGCACTCCAACTGCTGAGCCACCGCTCCAGCCCTGCAGCATTAGTTTTATTACCAAGATCATTTAGGCTGTGAAGTGATTGCTTATTGGGTTGGTAATACCATAAACCATCTGTCTTTTTTATTATGTTTAATAATGTGAAGCCCAGAATAGCCCCTTTACACTCCTTTAATGTTTCATGACAAGACAATTGGGACCTGCCATCACTGTGAAGAAGTAAAATAATGTAAAGGATTAGAAAATAGGACTTGGAATTATTATTTTTTCTTTTTTAAAAAAATGGGACAGTGATACAATATCAATTTTGTTTAGTTTTTCACGTAGCTTTCATTGCTCTGACAGTTCATTATGTACTTGGTGCTGGAGTTCAGACCAGTGTCCTCGCACATGCCAGGCAAGTGCTGTAACCACTGAACCACTCCTGTAGCACCAGGAATTGGGATTATTGAAACTGGAGTAATTTAGGTACTTTTTCAGTTCTTAATTCTGGTTTCCTTGATGCTAAGTACTACTACAGAAGGGAAACAAAGTGTAAAAGACAAAAGTTTTAGTCCCCCATGAACTTACATTTAAAGCAGGGATCACATGCCACTAATCTCAGCCAATTCCTTGTTACATGAAAACAGGTTTTTTATTTTTTGTGAGTGGGATTCTCTTTGTCACTGTGGTGGATTAGTAATTCTTGGACACACATGATATTTTAAATTTATCTGTTACATTTAAGACTTAATTTCAGGGTTGTATAATAACTAAACAATACAGTTGTTACTGGGAGGATCTGGGTAGGGGTCAAAAGTAGCGTGTTGAGATAGGAGAGAGTCTGCCACACTGCAAACTTGCAGACTTTGAGCAAAAATTAATTTTTTATTGCACTTTATGGTGAAAAAGTAAGGCTCTGGTAACTCAAGCTATTGTACTAGTATTTGCTTCCTTATATTGTTGTTTCCAAATACTACATAAACATCTGCTGCTTCTCGTTCTGTCTGGTCATGCCCTAGTGACCAGCCCCAAACTCTGAGAGCTCTTCCTCTCTCTACTCATGCCAGTCCACAACAGCTGAGCTCCATACACGAGTAGGATGAGTAGGACTCCCGAAAACCGTCCTACTGTTGACACGCAGAAGCACATTTCCTCTTCTTTAACCTCCAGTGTTACTGTGGTGGCTTTGAAATTTGTTCTGAAGAATTCTGTTAATCTAGTCTGATTTATTTAGGAGGCAACAACATTCATATTTTTGACTTATGTTACAGGTTAATTAACCAAACTAGAACATGTTTGTTGTTTCCTTTTTAAAAATTAAATGCTGAGAGAGTGACAAAGACCAAATATTTGACAACATAGATCTTTGAATTTTACTCTGAAAGATCAGATTTTATTTTGCAACTACTTCCGGTTTTAGTGACAATTAAATGCTATTCTATAAGTAAATAAAAATCTAAATGAAAATTGTTTCTAAAAAAATAATTGTGTCTACTTGTATAAGGCCCACCACCCTACACCTTTGTTGAAGAGAAGGCCTTGCTAAGGGGGAAAAATGTAAATTTTATGCCAGTTCTTCCTGTTTCAAATCGCCAAGAATTAGATTGAGTTGTGTTAAATTGTTGTGAGAATAAATAGAAATGTTTGAGGTTTCTTTTAATGTACATTGTTGTTGTCATTTCTTTTTTTAAATTTAGTTTTTAATTGATATAAAAATTGTGTATATTGGGTACCACATGATGGTTCTGTGGTTGTATACGTTATATAATGTTCAAATGGGATAAGCATCTATCTCCTCAAACATTTATCATTTATCTGTAGTGGAAATATTCAAAATCCTTTCTTCTGGCATATTTTTTTAGTGGTGCATTACATTTTGATAGGATTTGTCGTTACATATTCATACATGCATACAGTATAACAGATTTGGAAATAGTATGTTATCTATAGTTAATTTAACTATGCAATAGAACTCCAAAATTTGTTTCTCCTCTCTAACTACAACTTGATACTCTTTGTCCAACCTTCTGCAACCCCTACCCTCTGGCCCCCCCCCATCCTCTGGTAACCACTAGTCTCTCAACTTCTATGAGATCAGTGTTTTTAGATTCCACGTATGACTAAGATCATGCAGTATTTGTCTTTCTGGCCTAACCTATTTCACTTAATATAATGTCCTCCAGTTCTGTCCATGCTGTTACAGATAACAGGATTTCATCCTTCCTTTTCATTTTTTTATTTTGAGACAGGGTCTTGCAAAGTTAGTTAAGAGTCTCACTAAGTTGCCGATGCTGCTCTCAAACTTGCAGTTCTCCTGCCTCAGCCTCCCATGTAATTGGGCTTACAGGCATGCACCTGTAATCTAGCTCACTGTATTTTTTATTGGTGCATTATAATTATACATAATGGTGGGGTTTATTAGTACATATTCAGACATGTACATAATATGTAATTTGGTTTGTATCCTTCCCCTTATTTCCTCTGCCCTGTTTATTTCCTCTGTGTGTGCTGCTGGTCTCTTTGAGTTTCATCATAGTTCATCCTTTTCAGTGGCTGAATAATATTTCGTTGTTTATATACACACCACAGTTCCTTTATGGACACTTTGATGGACATGTTGCTGGGGTTCGAACCCAGGTCCTTGTGCATGCCAGGCAAGCCCTTTAACTGCTGAGCCACTGCTCCAGCCCTGCACTCATGTCTTGATGACCTACCTTGACAGCCTATGAAATGGACAGTGGGCATCAACAACATTTTCAAGTCACTTGTGTTGTTGAACTCTCTTAATGCTAACATTGCGGGGGATCTGTCCTTTGTTCTACCAAGAAAGGCTCTGTATTTGCTCATTCTAAGTTGTTTAGAGGATTTGTTAGAAGATTGCTCTGATTAGACTGAGGCCTTCAGCCAGTATCTGTTGAGGTTACCAGCTGATAAAGGTGTGGGGACGACTTTTAGGCTCGGACTAAATTTCCCCAAAATGTCATGCACATTGTACAAGGATGAAAATTTAGGAAAAGAGAAAGATAGACATAGGATTTTCTTTTACTTGGAACATTACTTTGCTTTTTCAGGTTTGGGTGAATCAAGGTTTGCTAATCAAAGTAGGGAGGTCCACTTTGCAAATATACCCAACCTTTCTGAGTGTGCAGTTCTCATGGAATTAGAACCAGAGTCTCTACAAGAGCATGTTGATCATTTGGAGAGGAAAGATGAGCCTTCTAGTAACCCTCTACCACTCAGTTTAGTTTCTGTAGGTTATATGGACATTTATTTAAATGTAGGATTCTGTTTGCCCAAACCCCTGACCTTTTGTTAGTTTAGTTTAATCCCTAATCCCTGGCTGCCTCCTACTTCATAGATATGGAGATATAGACTATAATTCAATGCTCTGTGTTCTGTAATTTGAGTATCATTTGAAATGCACCTCTATCCTGGAGCAAGTTAGTGCATTGGTTCAGTTTATCCGGAAAAGCCATACAGAGGTAGAGGTAGAGAAACTTCTGTCATCAAACCCTTGATCATTTTTTAAGATGGAGAAAGGATACGTGAGTGCCAGAGATAGCACTTTAATTGGATGGGTTTCATAATTAATGTCTCCTTAAGTGAAGCCTTCTGTTTCGTTTGCCTTTCCAGACCATTTGGTAGAAATTTAAAGGAATGGAGGAAGAGCAGTGCATCTCAGTTGGCAGGCAGGAAGAGTAGACATGGAAACGCCACAAGATAAGCAGCTAGCTCCTTTGTGAAAAAGTAGGTATTTCCTCTGAACACTTAAAGGAGATTCAGTTTTTATCTAGGTAGCTTAACTCTTAGGATTAAAGGACTACCTTGGGATTATCTTAGGGGACATTTTATGACTAATAGCATCTTTCTCCATTCTGAAATCTTTCTTTTACCAAAAATAGGGGGTGAATAAAATTGGGATGTATCCTTATTTTTTATTTATATTTGAAGGGGAAGATTAAAACTATGTAAATACTTCTTTGGCTCTCAGGACTTTTCACTCATCATTTTGTGTCTGATCACTCACTGCCTGTGGATACCCACTTCTCAGTGTGGTCTTCCAGCTCCTTTTTTCTTCTTTGTTCTAAGCCCTTCCCAGACAGAGTAGGTCAAGCAGGTACATGTGCCTTCAGGAAGAATGTGTGGGGAAAAATATGGAATAATGAGCCCTTCTGATTCTAGATTCAGCAGTTTAACATTGGTGCAGTAGGTGGAGTTATTCTTGGAGCCCCAGTTTGAAGATTGCTATGCAGAAACCCATCTGTGCCGCTGGTTGCCAACATTTCTGGTACAAATATTGTCATTTGCTCTTGAGGCAATCTGCTATTTCAGTCCTAGATGTAGTTTTGTAATATGCTGGGCAAAATAGCAGAGAAAAAATATCTTAAGTGGTGGTATAATCTTCAGTTTAAAAACACTTCAGCAATGTTTCCAGTAGAGGATTGTTCAGCGTGTCTCCTTTCTTCAGCTGTAAACATAATCTAAATTCAATTTTTTTCTTACTTTCCTGAGTCCTGGTTCCCTTGTGCTGACTCTGCACATTGGTAACTTCTATACCCACCAAAAGGAAAGAGAATCTTTGTCCAGATAAAAGGCTTACATAATATTTCTTTAAAATTGTACCCTGTGGAAGTTTACCCTGCTATGTTCGTTTTTTTGTTGTTGTTGTTTTAAAGTAACTTGCTCCAAAGTTATTTGGAATATAAGTCAGCTTTATGTTATAATAGCAAGATTCTTGAGGCAGGCTACTTTATAAAGAAAATATGTTAATTTAGCTCACAGTTGTGTAGGCTAGAACGCCAAACAGCATGTTGTAGGGTCTGGCAAGGGTCTTCCTTGGCTACATCACATCATGGTGGGAGCACATGTATATATTTATCTCTGTGTCTGTGTGGTCCCTCTTCTTCTTCTTATAAAGCCACCAGGAGCCAACCATGGGGGTGTCACTCCAGCGACCTAATCTAATCACTCCCCAAAGGCCCCACCTCTGAATGCCATATTTGGATTAAGTTTCCACCATCTTAATATCATTAATATAGAGACTGAGGATTAAACTCCGTGATGAACTTGGGGGACAGACCATATTCCAATCATAGTGCTTGGTTATAAAAGCTTTCAAACGTGATACTATACACCGTTTCCCACCTGCTATCCTTCCCTGTCCCAGGTCACAAGGGTCACATCTTTCATGTAGGCTGCTGAGCAGCAGCAGCTTGGCAGAGGGTACCCCCCCCCCCCATGGCCTCTCTGGAATGGGCACTCTGTGATTACTGGTATCTCTCAGAAACCCTGGAGATGACGTTGTACCATCATTTTATTGGGCCTTTATCAGTAAGCCTTTCGTAGAGAGAGAAAGCATATCCTGTAGGAAGTAGTATGCTTCCTTCTGTTTCTGTGGTTTCTCATATTCTTCCTAGCCTGATATATAGTGAGAAATCCGTTTTACATTATGAGTCAGTGTACATGTGCACACACACACTACAAAATAGAACTGTATTTGCCCATTTCTGTGAGTTAATGCTTGCTGTAGTTTATTAATGGAAAAAAAAACTGGCCCTAACTCTAGATTGATTTCACTACTTTATGGATTGTGATCTAGAGTTTTTAGCTTGAGGGCTTTCTCACATTTTTTCATGACCTTCAGGTTCTGGCATCAGTGCTAAAGTTTGGGAAGAGGTAGATGCATCCATATATGGAAGATTGACCTACAGGGAAGAAATGAGGAAGAGTAAGTTCACAGTTCATTTAGAAACATGTTAAAGAATTTGGACTGATCAGGTAGTTAAATAGCCTCTCTCTGGATTGATTTCAGACATGGATCTAGTTAAAATTATTTATTAAACTAAACAGCCCCCAAACACAGTTTGCTTCTGAGTCCTGATATGAGGATGGAGCTTGGCACTTAGTTTTTGTAGTCAACCATTGAAAGCAGGCAGCGGTTGGGTTGGATGGATCACTTTCCTAGATGAGGTTTTACCCTCCTTTCCTTCCAGATTAACCTGAGTCAGGCTCACCTGACTGTTTGCAGGAACTTTGATACTATGAAAGTTCTTTCCACTTTTCATTTTCTCAGAGGAAATATGAATTTCACTTCGACCCTGAAGTCATATGAATTGTCAGAAATGTGAAAGAGTTGAAGATGATGTCAATGTTTGATTAAAAAAACAAAAAACAAAAAAAGTATTACCCTTGCTCTGCAGATTTGGAGCAATTGAAGTGGGTGAGATCTGACCTGGAGAGGGCTGTCTTCTGAAATAGTGTCTCCCCCACTGAATTTCTGACTGGCCTACAGGTTTATGGAACAGTGGTCTTTTCAATACTATTGTGAAGTTCATACTGTGTGTGTTCAAAGGAAATACCCTATGTTGAAAAGGAAAGCTGGGGAGGCAAATTCCAGGAAATTGGAACATGAGGTTGACATTCCTCATTCACTAACGCCACTTCTGTTTTTCTTTCTCAAAAACAATAACTTAAAAATTGGTCCCAGAGTGAACTGGCTTTCATCCATAACCTTATGGTTATATTCTTTAGGCATCCTTCTTTAAAGATAGAATGGATTGACTTATTATTTGATGTTAATGACCACAAGTGCTACTAACCTTGTGTTTCTCAAACTTGTCTGCCATATGAGTTACCAGTTAGGAATATCCTGGAACTTCATCATCTTCCTGTTGAGTCTGAATCTATATGGAAGAGCATGGTTGATGTCTTTTTGTTTGGGGGGGGGTTGTGTAGTGCTGGGGATTGAACCCAGGGTCTCATTCCTATGAGGTAAGTGCTGAACCACTGAGCTTAGCTGTACCCCTGCCTGCAGTAGATATCTTTTCTTAGAATATTAGAGCTGAAAAGAATCTTGGGCATGAAGCTGGTTCAGGGATTCCCAAATCTGGTAGCTGTCATTGTGTTGTCTGTTCTAACACAAATTCCTGGGCCCCTATACCATACCTGTCGAATGCTACTATCTGAAGCCTTCTAGAAGATTCTGACTTGGAGTGGTAAATACTCATCTATTCAGCGTCCTATAGGAACGAGAAATTAACTTGACATGCTTGGTTTTTGGGCTAGTTTATAGAAGAGCAAGAAATCCTCTTCTGGC
The DNA here is from genome assembly GCA_004027875.1 of Aplodontia rufa. NCBI lineage: Eukaryota > Metazoa > Chordata > Mammalia > Rodentia > Aplodontiidae > Aplodontia > Aplodontia rufa. The sequence goes on from PVKS010002090.1 coordinate 91,941, forward strand.
TGCGGGTTATAGCTCACTGGTAGAATGCTTGCTTAGCATGTGCAAGGCCCTGGGTTCTATCCCCAGATCTGATAGGGGAGGGGGATTCTTCTGATTAGTACAAACAACATTTAAATGCTGACCAAGTGAGCACATACAGGCAGTTTCAAGATGGGTGAGCAAGGTCCCTGCCCTAGAAGTCTGTGGATTGTTGCTCAGTCTTTCTCAAAGGATGAGTCTTGGAGGTAGCATTAGAATCATTAGTGGACACAGGATGGGAGGAAAGGAAAGAGGAGTAAGTGCTAGGGAATAATATTGGCCAAATTATGTTGTTATATTGTGTGCATGTATGAATATGTAACAACAGATCTCATCAATATTTAAACTATAATGCACCAATAAAAAATGTGGAAGAAAAAGAGAATCATTTGGGGAGCATTTTAAAGCTGTTTATCCTGTGTTGGCACCGAAAAGTATAGGGAGCCAAACTGTGTTCTTCCCTTGTTGGCTGTTGGCTATTTGTCTCTCTCACAATTCTATGACGTATTCCAAACATCCAGGAATGTTCGGAGGCTAATATAATTAGTACCCATATTCTGCCTCCCAGTTTTGATAAACACCACCCATCTTGGCATAAATAGCCTTCCTACTTCCCCAGAGACAGTCAACTGCTTCCAGAGTTGGTGTTCTGTGGGACACCTTGCCTGCTAGATGCCTGCCCCCTGCTTGAGTTAATAGGGGTCCATAAATCCTGTGTAGGATTGCCTTAAAAAACAAAACAAAACAAAACAAATCTACAGTGAAACTACTCTGCGACTTTGTCTTCTTAAAAAGCCAGCATTATGTTTTTGAGATTTGTCAGTGATTGTTATATGACCTCCATGGCCCTGTATTTCTCAGTAAAGTTATGAAATGGAAGCCAGATAGCTTGAAAACCTTGATGGAAAAAATTCAAGAAGTGGAGAGTGGAAGAGAGTTTATGTTGAATTTTTAGTATAAAGCCTTGTCATTTATGTAAAAATAGTTCATTTGGATTGTGCATTATTTTGAATAGCCTGATATTTACTTGATGACAGTTAATTGCATGCCGTAAGAAAAGTTGTTCTATTTAAGAGTATAGTTGCTGTAGTTTAATCCAAACAGGTGAAAGATAAGATATGTGGCATAAAACCGGAAGCAGATGGGGGCTAATTAAAGTTCTGTTGATGATAAAAGGATGACTGATCAAGGGGCAGCTGGTTTCCCAATTTAAACACATATTTGTGCTATTGTGTGAGGACAGCCTCTGCGTGTTCTCGTGGCTTGCAGAGGTGAAGGCATGTGTTTCAGCTGCAAGTGTGCAGGCTATTACTGCTTTGTTTCTGCTAACTTTTTGCTTTCTAGCTGTGTCTCTTTAGGGTTTATCCAGTAAAGGTGGGGCAGGGGAAGTGTATACCAGAACCTGCCTTAGGTAGTGCTGCAGCCACACTGGACACCTGTTGCATTCTGGAAAAGCTGAAAGTCTTTTCTGTATTCTCCAAAAAGAGCCCAAGCATTTTTAAAATGTATTTTAATTTTGTGTATTTTTAAAAATTTATTCAACCCTAACTTCAAGTGCCATTAAAAAATGTTGGTGCCCTGCTATACCCCAAGATGGCCCATGTCTACCTACCCAAAACGCGGGGTATAAAGGTGTGCAGGCGAGTGCTGAGACGTGCCCTGGAAACTTTCTTGGAGCCTCACCTTGTACTGGCACATCTTTATTCCTAGCCATGAGAGTTCAGTGACTTTCACACTTTCGCTCAGTTGTGCCCTGGATGACTTTCACCTTCAGTGGACAGCGTCTTTTGTTTCTCTGCTAATAATGGTTGCATAAACATCAGTACCAAGTGCCCTGAAGAAAATGCAGGGAAGTGGCATGAGGTCAGATAAGGTTCTGCCTCTTTCAGAGTCAGGCTAGACGCTGGCTTGAGATTTTTTGTCTCATTTGTAAGTACTTTGTAGGATTGTCTTATTTTAATCCTTATAAAATCCCTTTGAGATGGCAGCTGTTATCCCTATTTTGTAGAAGGTGAGATTGAAGGCTAGAGAGGTAAAATGACTCAGCCAGGGCCACATGCTTGCTAAGTGCCAGGACTGGGTCTGGCATACAGGTTAATGTGACAAACCTGTGTTCCTCCGCACTATTGTATTTTTGTGTAGAACCTGTTTTCCTCCTCCTGCTTAAGGAAAGAGCTATTGTTTCTGGGAAAAGTAAAAACCTTAGGACGCGGTTTTCAAATGCAGCAGCAGTACCTGCTGCTGCTGCTGCTGCTTCCTCTTCCTCTTCTTTTTTTTAAAGAGAAAGAAAGAGTGAGAGAGACCCATTTATTTATTTATTTTCATATGGTTTTGTTTTTCCAATACTTAGTTGCATATGTGTAGCTGTGATTCGAAACCTGGGTCCTCGCACATGCCAGGCAAGTGCTCTGTAAACTGAGCCACCTCTCTAGCCCCAGACTGCAGCTTCTTACTGGATTATGCAAATACATATATACATACACAGATGCGTGTTTACATATCCAGATATATATCTGTATATACCTATGTCACTTGGATATATTACACTTGGTAGGTATTCCTTTTTAACACAAGGTTTTTGTTGCCCCAGTGTAAGGGTTGTTCTGTCTATAAAAGATGTGCATATACTTCACAGCAACAGCAAAACAGAGGAATACAGAAAGGTAAACTAGAAAGTAAAAATTCCCGTTGTGTTTACTAGCCAAAGGCAGAGACAGCGTGTCCATCAGGACAGTTTTGTAAAATAATGGATCACATAAAGCCTGTATAATTGATTCTAATGAACCCATTTGGGACTGGAGTGGTGGCTGTGCAGTTGGAGCACTTGCCTAGCATGCATAAGGACCTGGGTTCAAACCCCAGCACCACATATACAATTAAATGTTGGAGAAACAAAGGCCAGATGAAAAAATAAATAAAAATTGATACTCTCGCTCACTCAAAAAAATTTTTTAGTTACAAATATTGTAGAATAGAGGTTTCAGGGATGTCATGATTGATGACCATTGTCAGATGTTGTATAGAAACTTTTCAGTCCCAGAAGGTGTTTTTGCCTAGTTGGGTCCTACCCTTATTTCACTGCTTAGTACACAAATGGAGAAAACCTAGGTAAATGGTTCATCAACCTCCAGGCTCCATTCCAGTGACCTCCAAAGCTGTCCCTTACCTCACATCTCTGTTCTTTGCCTGAGGGATGGTGTCACAGCCAAAGCTAGAGTGGGTTGATTTTGTTTTTGTTTGTTTATTTTTATTTTTTTAACGTAGGAGAAGTCTCAGGATCCTTCTCATTCTGTTATCTTCTCAGCATATCAACCTAAAGCACTCTTCTGTCTTCTCTTCCCCTTTCTTGTTCCTTCCCATATCTGGTTTGCCTGCCTTCCTTTCATGGGAACATGTAAGGAGGTAGAAGAGGTTTGGTCCATCCCTCCACATAATTCTGCATTGCACATTGTTAAAAGACTGATGGGTGATTATTAGTGTCTGGTACTTGGGAAAGGGAGATTGACGTTGGGTATCGCTTCATACTAAGTGGTCTGACCTGGCTTGGATTGCCTTTGTCTACTTTGTCCTTCAAAGGGCAAGAGGCACTATTTCATCATTTCCTCATTGCCCTTCTAAGGCACCTAGGATAGGTGTGTTCTTTGGTGGGAATCATGGGAGCTCTAAAACTTTCAGTTGAACATCCTGTTTCTACTCTGGACTTTCTCATGACATCTCACAAATGTGTAGTACCTTACCCTTTTTAAAGCAGTTCTGTCTGTTAATTTCTCTGTGATACAATTAGATACTATTTCTCCATTTTTATAGACAAGAAAGCTGAAACATATAGGATATAAAATTTGTCAAGAGTCATATATATGAGGATAAAATCATTCCTGGGACGTTCTACCTGTTGACCACTAGGTATCAGATCCGCATCTTCCAAAGTGTGTGCCATTAAACATTGGTTTCATAATATGATATAACAAGAAGCATGCCCGTCCCAGCCACAGTGGTGCATGCCTGTAATCCCTGCAACTTGGGAGAGTGAGATAGGAGGATTGCAAGTTCAAGACCAGCCTCAGCAGTTCAGTGAGACCCTGTCTCAAAATAAAAAGGGCTGGATTGTATGTAGTTCAATGATAAAGTGCCCCTGGGTTCAACCTCTAGTACCAAAACAACAAAAACAAAAAGAAGAAGTAGCATTGCCAAAGAAACATGCCATGCCATGTCGATTGTGCATGTGCAGGGTATCCTGGGAAACCACAAAGTTAGTGGAGACTTTTTGTAGTACCAGGGATTGAACCCAGAGGTGCTCTGCCACTGAGCTATATATAGCATCAGCCCTTTTAATTTTATTTTCTTTTGAGACACTTATTTTAAAAGGTCCAAAGGAACTATTATTTTATGGAACACATGTTGAAAAAAGTTTTTCTAGGCCATAATGTGATACTTTGTCCTAGAATTACCTGGAGGTGCTAGAGGAGACCTCAGTGGTTTGAGGAAAATGTCCTCTGGGGGACTTGTAGCAGGGATTCCAGGGGTGCTGATACACAGTTGGAGATGCAGTGGCAGTTAAGGCTGACCTGGACGTGGGGTTGGATGGGAAGCTAGCTGAAGGGAATCCTTGTCATCATGAGTGATGATGCCTCAGCTATTTCTTACCACGGAGGATTTTAACCAGAAAAGTTCTCAGTCAATGGGATCAGCATTGTAGGACCATTTGTCACTGTGTTAGGCAAAGATCTGTGAACTGTAGCTGAAGTGACCGCTGCAGTGTTTGACATTTACAGATAAACGTAAGACATATGGACCCAGAACAGGGGTGAATCTCATTACACATCTTGATGTGGTGTTAGATGAGGCACATTCCCTGATGAGGCCTTCAGTGCCAACCCCTGCTTCCATTGCTTCAATATTTTATATTCACCTTTACTTGAATTGCTCTTACTTGTCTGTCACTTGATGCGAAGAGTGTGTATGTGTGTGGGTGGGGGTGTAAATATAAACGCCAGTGGCAGATTCCACACCCATCTCATGAATCAGCCTTCCTATTTCCTTTCAGTAGAAGTACAACTTGACAAAACTTATTTTGAAGTAAGTTTGTATAAACCAGGCAGAAGTTATTTGATTATTTTGTATTGAAATCTCAAACCAAGGTAGCAAGTCTGACATTTTGAACTGATCGTGGATGTCATAATCAATCATTTCCTCCCTCCTTCCCAGGACCTATCTGCTTTTCATCTACGTGAAGCTGTTCCTGGCACTGAGTGTAAATATAAAGTTCATGTACAGGTCTGGCATGGTGATGCACGCCTGTAAGTCCAGCAACTCATGAGGCTGAGGTAGAAGGATCCAAGTTCAAGAACAGCCTGGCCAATTTAATGAGAGCCTGTTTCAAAACAAAACAACAACAACAACAACAACAACAAAAACAAAACTGGAGGTGCATGTAGCTCAGCAGTAAAACACCCCTAGGTTCAGTCTTCCATACAATAAAATAAAAAACAAAAAACCAGAACAGGACCCTGAAAAGTTCACATATCTTATTTTAAGATCCTGGAGATATACACTGTAAATTAACAGAGATGAGTTGTTTGCTTTGGTTTGGTGAGGAGAATAAAGTTATGCCATGAGAAGGATGCCAGAGGATATGCTGTGAAATGGGTACAGATGGTTAATAACCTAAGGTACTCTCTCAGTAAGTGTCCCCCAGCTGTGTGCCATGAAGTGATAAAGACACTGTTGTGCAAAATGTTTGAACTTCTGTTGATGTTTCCTTGTCTGATGGTAACTTTGATTTTAGATGTGATCGAAAGTTGTATGGTACTAACTTGCTTTGTGAAAGGAAGGAAAAGAAGCATAGGCCAGGGCATCTGATGGTGGAAGAAGAAATGTGGATGGGATCAACAGAGGACAAGATTTATACCACAAATATCTGCTTTTATAACCAAATTCTGATGAGGGTCTTTGCCTCTGTTTTTTTTTTAAAGAGAGAGGGACAGTGAGAGAGACTGAGAGAGATGAAAGAGAGAAACAACTTTATTTAGTTTTTCACATGGCCTTAGTTGCTCCAACACTCAGTTGTGTACGTGGTGCTGGGGTTTGAACCCGGGTCCTCGTGCTTGCCTGGCAAGCACGGAAACTGCCGAGCCACCACTCCAGCCCCGGGTCTTTGGCTCTTTAAAAATGATTTCCTGGCTTTAGAGATTTTGCCTTTTGGTGTGTTTTGTGTGTATGTGTGTGTAGGGGCTGGGAAGCTTCAGTGCCTTTTACAATGATGGGATGTTGTGGGGGGTTATGAGTAGGAGTCAGATGCCAGGTCCGTTTAACCTCAGCCTCCTGTACTTAAGCCACAGGTGAGTGTTGGCTTTGGATCCTTGGTATTGATTAAGTTACGAGTAATTTGTTGTCACTTTATCCATGTTTAGGTTGAATAAGCTGTGGCCACGTTGTAGAGCAGTATTTCCTTTTAACTGTTCAAAACAACTTGAAGGATGCTGCAGTCAAGCCTAGACAAATGACCTCAAGAAACAGAAATAAATGTCAAAATGCAAGAACTGAATTTGTATGCCACATGTTGAGGATGATAGATAAAATATATGAAAACACAGTAGACTTCATGGAGGGAAACTCTTACAATTTGTTTTCAAAACAAATGGTCCCTGCCCTCTATGGCTGTGAGAAAAAATTAGAGATCAGACTATGATTTCCAAAATAACCGAGTATCATGAATCATGAGATGAAAGACAAACAGCTGCTTGTACATAAAACCCCGTCATTTTGAGAGCGAGGAAGTCCTGAGGGTGACACTTGCCTAGAGTCCCTCCTCTCCACACAAGGTGCAACAGCATTCAGTGGGAAAGGAAACAAGGATGCCTTTCAGGGTGGGGAAGAATCATACCAAAAGATAGTCGCTCCCTGAGATGCTTCGTTAATTTTGTGTTGCCATAACAATATCTGAAGCCAAGTAAGGTAGCAAGAAAAGAGGTTTTGTTTGGCTTAAGATTCTGGTGGCAAGAAATTCTAAACTGGTTTTGTATGATACCAGTGTCTGCTGAAGGTCCCCTGCTGCAGTGCAGATTGGCAGGAGGCATTACATGGTGGTAGTAAATGTGAGAGTATTAAGTGGGTGGGTGTGAAAGAGGTCTTAGGGCAAGAAAGGAAGCAAGACCTAGGGGAGGGCCCAGGCTTGCTCATTTACAGCAACCTCCTCTCAGGTGAACTAATCTGCTCCTGAAACCAGTGTTAGTCTCTTTACCAGGGTGGTCCTGACCCAATTACCCACTAGGATTCACCTACTTTAGTAGGTGAATAGTCCTACTAAAGTCCTACTATAGTACTGAAAGGTCCTACTACCTTTCAGTACTATAAAATTGGGGACCAGGTTTGCCGCGCATGAACCTTTAGTGAACAAACCACATCTAAACCATGGCAGATGCTTTTACTTATCAAGAAAAATTTATATGCACATGAAAGTACAGACACCCACACATATTTAAATTTTTGGATAATCAAAAATGTATTCCTGCTCTTCAAGCAGAACCTAATTCTTCCCACAATGGGGCGGGGGGGGGGGTGCCGAAGACAGATCTGGCACTTTCATCTAGGTTGTATATTATAACTTCATCCTGTTAGCTTCTGACCCTTTCCTTCCTCTTCTGCATGTTCTATGTAGAATAAAATGCATGTTCCTGGCTTGGTTTTCAAGCTCCTCCATTCTGTTTCTAAACTCAGATATAGTCAGGCTAACCTCCACAGACATGCCTTGCTAGTGTTTTTAATTTTTTCTCTTACAAAAACTGGAGCAGTGGCGTGGTGGTTATGGCACTTGCCTTGCATGCTGCACGAGGATGGGGATTTGAACCCCATGCATACAACGAAGTGTTGGAGCAATGAAAGCCACATGAAAAACTAAATAAAACTGATTCTCCTTCTCGTTCTCTCTCTCTTTAAAAACAAAACAAAACAAAACAAATAACTGTTAACTCATAACTCATTGAACATTTTGTGCACATGAAACATTCAATGCTGAGCAATTCAGTAAGTACTGTTAGTAATTTCTTCTTACAAGTGAGGGACCACAGCAGAAAGATTACCACTCATCCAAAACCACTCACGTATACACTGTAGTGACCAGGTTTGAATACAGGTCTGTGGAATGTGGAGCACATGCTCTTAACCACCACATAGTATCCAACAATCAAAATCTTGTCTTTCGTTCATGTTCCAGTTCCAGTTCAGGATCTTTCCTTTCTTGTTTTGAACATGTTCCACCTTAAGTTTTTTGTTGTTGGTTTTATATATAATAACATAGTGGAACTATTGGAGGCAAGAAAGTGCCTTATGCTTCTTTGTTTTCCCACAATTTGTAGTATACAGTAGGGGAATAAATACGTGTTTAATGAAATTGCATCTATTAAGTATGGATTTGGCTATATTCCCAAATTTTAATGTATGTTATTCGAATATGATTGAAAGTAAATTAATTCTGAAACTGTCATTAGACTGAAATAGTTTGTTAGAGCTACTTCACCTAGGGCTTTGCTCAGGTTCTTGATTAATTTTGGCTAGATTTATTAGTGATTAAAAATGGAAGCAAAAGTTTTATCTTTGGCTTGTATTCCCAATAAAAATGACTTATTCAGGGTTCTGTGAGATTGTTTTTCCTGGTTGGTGTTCCCACCCCACTCCCCCAGCAGAACTTTGGTATCAGTTTGGGTGGACCAGCTGAATGAACATGCTGTTTCCAGCCCTGATACTCCACATGATCCTTCTGGAATTATCAGGTGTATATATAATTGCAGCTAAATACCCAACCTAGAAGGTATATTTCCTAACTTAATTTCTAGCTAGCTATTTTGAGCACTAAAGTAGATATCTAATATATTAGTGTCTGTCTTCATGAATTATTTGATAGACTTAAATGATTAAAGACATAAAATTTCTCTTTTAGGAGGCAGATATGAAGAACGATTTTTGTTCATTCACTTAACAATTTTGAACCATCAATTACAATCCTAACCGGGTTATCTGAATTTGAGTAGATTACTTTCTCTGTAATAAAAATACAGAGAAATTGAAATACCAGAGAATATTTGTTGGTTTAGAGAAAAGTGGTCTTTGAGGGGAGTTGAAATGCTTAAGTGAAAAAAAAAAAAAAGAAGTGCTTAAGTGATCTGTTAATCTTATCCTACTGCTTATATATCTTTGTTGTTTAAGTATCTGTGACAATAAAGCCAGCATTTTATTCTAGAATGTTATGAGTTTCTTTAAGAATTCTCAAACATGCTGGAAAGTGTTGGCATGTTTTAATAATGTGCTTTGTGCTCTCTTTGGATTATGTGGTCCTGACACGCTGTGTCACCATGCAACTCATATTCCCACACATAGTTAATGACATTACCAACACAAACATGCAAACCCTTTCCATTGGTGCTCTTCCTACTGCATCATATTGGCAAATGCATGATTTCAAGAAAAATAAAGAAAGGCACCCTGCATTGCTGTCACCTAATAGACACACATATAGTGATGTCCCTGTCTCTCTCCCTCCCTCCTTCCTTCCCTCCATAGCATGCGCGTGCGCACACACACACATGGGAAACTACAGCTTAGAGTAGTATCCTTGAATATAGTAGCTTCGAAAAGATTTCTTCCTTTTTTTTTTTTTTTTAATATGTAGTGAGAGCAACATTCTGGCCACAATAGTAACTGTTCGGTTTCTGTTTAAAGAAAATTCAAAATGATAACACTGGAAAGAATAAGGACTGAAAGTTCAAGTGTACCCATGCCCCCATGTCTTCAGTGTTGTTTGGAAGTAGGGTGTGGTGAATAGGGCCATTGCATGACAGACAGCTACTGAGTCTTAGGGTAGAATTACAGTCTACTTAGTGATGTGGGTCTCTCTTACCTGTGGGAAACCTAGAAACAGCTGTAGTTTGGGCTGTCTCCACGGTGGCAGGTGGGGAGCTGGATTATACTTTAGTGTAATCCTGGGCCCAAATAGTTTTGCTAGTATTTGGGTCAGGCAACAAATTTTGATAGACATTTATTTGGGACAGAGTTTTAAGAATTTCGGGGAGGTGACCCCCAGGACTGTGTACTTGGTGGTCATGAGTCATTATCACATTCAGCTGTTGTGCCTTCTTTTTTTTTTTTTTTTTTTTTTGGAGAGAGGGAATCGGTTTTACTTAGTTTTTCCATGTGGCTTGTGGCTTTTGTTGCTCTGACACTTTGTTGTGTACGTGGTGCTGGGGTTCAAACCAGCGTCCTTTTGCCTGCCAGGCAAATGCTGTAACCACCATCTGCCACCACTCTGCATTCAGCTTCACAGAACAGGCAAGCTGATGTCAGGCTTCTGTGCAAACCCTGCGGGAACATCCTACATTGCCGGTAAGAGTGGCATACTCTATTGTAACTTGGTGCTCTTTTTGTACTGAATGTTGTCATTTCTGGGTTTGAAAATAGAAACAAAAGCAAAACAACAGATAAGCCTAGACTTGTACTGTATCTTATATTGACTTAGAGTTAGCAGTTCTTAGTATAAAGAGCGTATATCCATTGGATTAATGCCTTCCTTAGATTTTCTAGACAGTAAACACAAAAAGCAATTTGAGTGCATTCCTATGAGTGAAATGTTGTAGAGATTTTAATTTGTTAAAGCTTCAGCATTATTCTGAATTTATATTAATCGGTGAGTTTTGACTTTAATAAAGAATTTGGGGCACACACTTTGAATATACATTTAAATAACATGAATAAGATTAATGGGCTCATCACTATACTTTATTCACTTAGTCTTTTAAAATTTTACAAAACTCTAAAATTGGTCCAGGTATTGCTTTCTTTTATGCCTTATTTTAGTTCTTCATTGGAAGAGAATAAATCTTAATGTGCTCTTTGTTTTTGAATTTCATCTTGTTTTGCCTTATTCTTGGGATAGCCAAATAGATAAGGTAGTTAACTGAATTGAAATGTTGTGTTTGTAGAACCATTGCAGATTAGAAAAATGGTACGGCCTATAAAATAGACAAAGGTTTTCATTAGGAAGCTGCAGAATCACTTCAGCAATAAATGAGTTTCCTCTTAATATTCTCCTTTGTGAGCTAGCCATTTGGCAAAAGAAGGAAAAGGGGTATATTGTGGGCAGTTAATTAAATTGAAGTTTCTGAAAGGATGGGCTTTTTTAAAAAAAATTTTATTCTGAGAGTATTTTTTTTAAGAGAGGAGGATAGTGAGAGAGAGAGAGAGAGACAGAATCAATTTTTATTGAGTTTTTCAGATGGCTTTCATTGCTCTAACACTTAGTTTTATACATGGGCACTGGGGTTTGAACCCGTGTACTCGTGTGTGCCAGGCAAGCACCGTAACTGCCGAGCCACCACTCCAGCCCAGGATGGGCTTCTTTAGGTTACCAGATGGACTGATAGAGGAGTTGGGGCTGTCCGTGGGGGCCTTGGCAGTACCTGGTCTCTGTGCTTCCGTAGGGAGGAGGTGGTACATGGGCTAAAGGGTCGCCAAAGATTCCTGCCTGCTGCACTGAAACTGAGTTAAGCCCAAGAAAAATAAGCTCCACTTTAAAATCTTGAAATCCTTGATATCTCACAGTCCCTTAAAAAGAAAAAGAAAAAAAAAAAAGAATTTTAGCTAAATGAAATTTAGTCTCTGGATATCTACCACTAGGACCTTGTTAGCCAGTGTTGATGACACTCATTGGAAATTTGGCCTTGTGGCTTGTGCAGCAGCATTAGGCCCAAGCCTATGTTTTCCAGTGCCATGTTTTCCAGGCTCTGCTGAAGCAGAGACAGAGGTTATAGAAGGTCAGTGATTAAGATAAATGCCTGGTGATCTGGAACTGAGGGGAACATGCTTGCATCTAAGGAGGACTTCTTGTTTCAGCCTCACCTGTGTTGCTTTTGGGGTTTGTCCTTTGGGATGCATCATTTTTGATAGTGCATTGAGCGAGCACATGGCACTGAACAGTAGTATAGGAGATTTCCATTTTCTCATTCTGAAAATTGAAGTCTTGGTTGTTCCTTCCATAGAACTGTAGCTTCCTTTGATATGGGGTTTCCCTGTGAGACACAGTGAAGTTTTGTAGTAAAGGGGAGTGCTGGGCTTCTGAAAAGCAAACACTTGATGTAGTTCAGTATCATTAAATGACATTTTCTTTTCTGTCCTTGCAAGTTTTTTTTCTTAAATTCTAAATGTGTTATAGGCTGAAATGTTTTTCTGAAATAGGATATTGGCTAATAAAGATCTGGCAAACTATGGATCATCCTGTTTTCTCCACTGCAGAACTTCCTCCTCTCTGGTCTTGTGGGACAGTGGAGCCTCCACCTTCCTTTTTTGTTTCTTAATACCAAGGACCCATCCCATCACTTGTAACTTGACACTTTATCAAAGGTGCCCTAAAATGCGTTGTATGTCCTTGATCTCCTTGCCTCTCCTCACTGGGGGTGGGGGTAGGGGTGGGGGGAAGAAGCTCTTTTAGGATTTGGTCTCCATAAAGTAAATGGTCAGGGGTGAGCTGGGTTTGAGAAAGGGCATTGTTCTGATAGTTGCCATCCTGGATACGATCTCCCATCAGTCAACTGGTAGACCTCCCTCTCCTCGAACAACCTCTGGACACACTTTTTTTTCCAAAAAAACTGACAATTTACTTAAAGCACAACCTTTTAAATCTGCAGTTTTCCTACGGGAAGATTTTTCTGCAAGTGGAGGATTGCAGTTCAGTTGTGAGGACATGGAAACAAGCCCGAGGAAGCCCATTAAACAGGAAGTTAATGATGAATGACTTAATCAAGTTGGACCCATTCATGGTGGCTTAAAAATTCCTGTTTATATATTCCTTTACTTCCTTTAACAAAATAACCAGTGTTTATTGCCTTAACTTTGTGCCAGGTTATGCACCAGGTACTTCTATGCATGCTGCACCGTTCAGTCCCTCGCAGTCCTCTGTGATACTAATGGCTATCTTACAGGTGTAACAGCGTGGGCACATTGACATGAGTGGCCCAGTCAAAGCTGACTCCAGAACTGTCACCTTGGGTTCTGCTTCATTAGGCGTCTCTCAGACGCACAAGACTTCTCACGACACCCCAGTTCTTACCTGTATCTTTTTGGTACTGTTCTACATGGGAGCATAATCTCCCACATCCTTTACTCAGTGGAGGCTGCTTTAATGTAGTCATATTTTCCTTCCTTTGGAATGATTTGAGTCAGATAAAGTGGTTTTAGATTTAAATGTATCTGTTGTGGTTTGAGAATCTATAGTGAAGGATTGGGTTGGCTTAGGGGAGGGTCATTACATGTTCTTGATACTTGTTTTAAATTTTTTCAACAACTAAAGCCAAATGTGGTTCTGCTTTTTGTAAATGAACACTTATAAGTTTTCCATGTACTTTTTAATATCTCAGAACTTTATATTCCCTAACATAAAACTTAGACCAGATGACCTTGACAGTGCCTTTCAGTTTTAGGACACCATGAGTCTCTGTCCACAGGAGAAGCTGCAGAGACCTCAGTGCAAATGTGTGTTCTTCAGAGTGTTCAGGCAAGAAGGAAAGTGTTTTGGGAGGTGAAATCTGCTTTATGGAAAGGCATTTGGTATAAGTGTGTAAATTAGCCATCTGTAGCAGACCTTTGTTACAACATCTTTTTTAGTCAGATGTGTGTTGTGCTATTGATAATGTGTCTATTGGCAATACTTGTGAAAAATGATTGACTAAAGATCACATGTTTTCCTTGTGTTTGCAGGCAGACTGGATTATTTTAAAAAGTAGTTGTTTTACTAGCAGTTCTAATGGGAACTTAGTATTGAATAGAGATTTTTCTACTTCCTCTTTAGCTTATTTGCACTGTAGGAAGAGAGGAAACAGGAGGAGGGAATAAAGGCCATGCTGGGAGTCTGCAGAACAATTGCACACATTAAAAATTCATAGGAATTAGATAAGATGCTTTGGGAAAATTTAGCTTGTCTAATATTTTGAAAGAATTTCTAAAATTTCTAGAAGTCCATTTAGTCATATGTTTAAATCTCTTAGTGTGAAGTTCTTTATATGTTGGATCTGGTGACTGTCACCAGCACCCTTATGCAGGGCTAGTGGCAGTTCCAGGCAGCTGGGGGCCCCTTGGGGACTTTTCCATTTTTCCTGCGAGTCCCCAAAGCCTCTTTACACATGCTTTCCCTAGGATGATGTGCGTGTCTGAATTCACACTTGAGCTGCTATAGCTTCCTGCCATAAAGAGGAACCTATTGGAATAAAAGGAAATCGTGTTGCATAAATTTTATCACCCGTTAAGGCAGAAAATGAGTTTTGTAAGCTAATAGAATTATTTTTGCTCCCTCAAGGGGCACACATTTAACTTCAGTCAGAAGTGGATTCCTTTGACTCTTCATAATAACAGTAAATCCAAAGAGATGGTTTTGCCAACCAGCAGCAGCATTGCAGGTAGAGTTACACAAATTTGCTGTGAGCTCCAACTAGAAAAATGATTTTCCATGCCTTAGTTTCCCCGTTGCTAAAATGGGGTCAATAACACCTGCCTCCTAGGGTTGTTCCAAGGATGAAGTGAGATGTATTTATTGTATGTTATGTTACATATATAAAGCTTGAAAGCCAGAGTTTTATGAGCAGGATGTATTGAGCTTAAGTTGCTGGTTCCTTTTTTGTGTTTGTTTATTTGTTTGTTTTTGTTTTGGTCCTGGGGAGTGAATCCAGGGGTGCTTAACCACTGAGCCAGACCCCTCACCCCCAATTAAAAAAAATTGAGACAGGTTCTCACTGAGTTGTTCAGGGCCTCATGAAATTGCTGAGGGTGACTTTGAACTTGCTATCCTCCTGCTTCAGCCTCCTGAGCCACTGGGATTACAGGCATGTGCCACCCTGCCTGGCGTCATATTTTTGGTTGAACGTAAAAATGAGAATACTCTTAGAATTGCTAAGCAGAAAAGTGGAATACAACAGAAGTGGGAAGACCCTTGGTGACAGGTGGTAGTTTCCACACAGGCTAAGAAACAGGATAGATGCGTCTGAGCTAGTAGCTTTCAAAGGGCAGAACTCTGGAGGCCTGGGATCAGGGAAGCCCAGGGTGAAAAGAGTTGGCCAGGAAGAATACCAGGCTCAGCTCCTAGTGGCATGGGCAGAGAACTGCAAACAGAGGGCAGGACCAGGCTATTTCTATAACTCTGATCTTGGAGTGGGCTGGGGATGATGGGGGAGGTTCAGAGAGTATTCTAGACTTGACTCAGGCTAACTCTGCTCCCTTGGTCTTTGTTGGCGCCTCAGGATCCTAGAAGTCTATTATAATATACAGTGGTCTCTAAATAGCTTTTTTTTTTTTAAATCAGAGACCCTTTTTGATAGTTGTTTATATAATCCAAATATTTTATACATTATATAACACATTCTTTTTTATATAACATTCTTGAATAAGAATTTTAAAAGAATGAGAGAAAATTTCCAAAGCAGGGTCTGGGATATAACATATAACTCAGTGGTAGAGCATGGTAGAGCACTTGCCTGTCATGGGCAAAGTTCAGTCCACAGCACTGCAAAAATAAATGAATAAATACCAACAAATCAAAGTAAATAAAAGTTGTATAGGGTGCCTCCTGTACTTCAGAGGCTGACTTTAGGCTGGAACAAGAAGCACCCTGGGCAGGGACTGTGTGTAAAATGACCATGTTCTGTGTTCTGTGTTCTCAAGGGGGTTTCGGGAGGGTCACCCTCAGTGCCTAACTTCTTCCAGCTAGGGGCAGAACAGTACGATGGAGTTCAGTCAGAATGACCTCCATGGGTCCCTGACTTTGTCCATGGCCCTCTCTGACACCTGCTGCTCCTTCTCCACACATGCTGCCCATATGCAGGGCATGGAGAGCCAGCAAGCATCTTAAGAATATTGGTGCCACTAATAGCAAATATGTTGACAAGACTGACTATAGTATTTGAATTTACTTCTGAGACAATACCTATGTTTAAAGAAACTTTGATTTTCCCCTCAAACTAGTCAGTTTTACCAGTAAATAACATATAAAAGCCTCCTGTTAGTGGGAACAGTAGAAGGTGTGATTATAAGGAAATGAGACTTATAATATAGAGAAGTCCATAAAACACAGATGTTTTTCTGTAGATATCATTATCCTAGCAGTGACAATGATAGCATCACTAATTTTGATTGAGGCAAGCATTTTACATGTATTACCTTATTTAATCTTTGCAAAGCCTTGTCAGTAGGAGCTATGAGTCTGTTCAACAGATGCTTGAGTGCCTACTAGGCGATGGTATTGTGAGGGTACAGAGTACCAGAAGACAAGGTCCCTGTGTTCACATGAACAGCTCCCAGAGCAGTGGAAAACCAGATGCCCTGGGAGAGACATAGGAGAGGCATAAACTCTGGTACCTAATCAAGGTATTATAAAGCTGTGGAATAGATGGGATTATCAAGAAATGCTTTCAGAAGAAAGGGAGAGTTGGGCTGAGACAGACGCGGTGGGGTAGCAGCTTTGGAGGAGAAAGGTCAGTGATCAGTTTCTGTGTCGTTTACTGTTTTGTCGAGTAGCTGTTCATACGGACTTGTTCTTTTCTCAGGTCATAAAATTTATGGAGGGTAGATTCTGTTTCTACTCCTCCTTGTGTCCTTCTTTGCTCCTAGAACATAATAGGTTCCAAGAAATGTGAATTGGCACTGATTGCTGCAGTAGCAGTGTATAAGACATAACACTTTCTCTGTAATGTTTTTGGGATGTCAGTCAGCAGATGTTTATTGAATATATCTGTGCAGGACATGTGTTAGGGGCTATAAGATTAGAAATTTTAGGGGTGAGCCTAGAAGTTTTTAAGCGTAGTCCATTTGTCAGTAGTGAACTGGTCCGTGGAGGGAATAGAACACCCAAGAGTTGTAAACAACAGAGCAGATTGAACAAGCACGTACACTGTCCGTGTCTGAGTTCCCATACCTCCCAGTCCCCGCCTGCAATTTGTTGGGTCAGGCTGCTTGGGGATGCATGCAGAGGTTTGCAGGTGGGCCCGGGATGCCAGCTCAGTGTCAGTAGAAAGCCAGCCCCAGGTACAGAGCTGAAGCTAGTGGAGAGGTTGGCTGACTTGGCTTTTCTCTGATTGTGTCATGTAGAAACACAGACTTTGGGTAAATGATTCACAGTGCATGAGTCTTGGTCCTCACCCTCTGTCTTTTTCCTCAGTTAAGAGTTGTTGGGAGTTCAAAAGTAAAGAATCCCAGCAGTTTCAGGTGGTTCTTCCATAGTCCCATGTGTGAATGACACTTTTGTCCAGCATAGAAGTGCAGACACAACATCAGTAATAGCAACACATATTTTTACAAGATTTACCTTTTGAAACCCTGCCCCTTAGAAATCATAGCTTCTTTAATGTCCTGCTGGCTATGTGAAAAACAGGAATTTATGTAACAAGCCCTGCACAGCAAAACTTTTCCTGTTCGGAAAAAAAAAAAGTTTTTTTTTTTTAATTGTTGGCAAAGTTAATAGACAGCTCTGTTACTCAACGAGTGACCTGAAATGTCCTCTTAGAAAAATATGCAATGTGATGTAAGTAAAGGATTACTGTGGCTTTGAAGAAAATAGTCTAAATACTGAATTAGTATATGTCCCACCCGAGTTAGTGGAGCTTTTTGAATTTTTTTGAAGATTTAATTACTATGCCTTCTGCAGTCTTATTAACAGTGACCCCCAACTGCACTTGCAGTGGGCTGATAGAATCATCTTTGGTGATGTAGAGCTGCACCCCACTCTTCCCAGGTCAGTGTAGACAACCAGGAAGCTGCTATCTGGGAAGATCTTTTTCCTCCTTTATCATTAACGAAATGTGACAGGGACAGGAGTCAAGCTTCCTCTCTTCCAGAGGTTTCATCAGAGCTTATCTGTGTGACTATTGTGTTCAGAGAACAAAACTGTCATGATGGAATGTTGTGCAAAAGCCCAGACTTCCAGTGTATAGACAGTGTTGCAGGGTGCAGGGTCATAGTGCCTGGCCGCATTCCCAAGCTCCTAGCAGTCAGGCTGCTGCTTTTAAGGAAGAATTCAGAACTTGGTGGGCACAGCAGATGAGAGAGAGAGAGAGAGAGAGAGAGAGAGAGAGAGAGAGTCTGTGTGTGTGTGTGTGTGTGTGTGTGTGTGTATGTGAGAGAGACACTTCTGTAAAATTTTGGGAATCTTACAGTAATGAAATAGGATGAGAGAAATGTAGTCCTCAGCCTCTTTGGGGAATCTCGTATGGTATTCTAGCCCCTGCATCCTCATGGCATGTCTTGAGTTGGGGATATATCATTGATGGAAAGAGGGAAGCTTTGGAAACGGGACTGTCGCTGCCGTGTGCCCATGTACCTGCCTAGCATCCAAACCAGGAAAGCTTTTGTTCAGCTGTGTTTGACCTGTGTTCACTGCGCACTCTGCCCCTCCTCTTCTGGTTTCAACCTCCTTTCAGTATGAAAAGACAAGAACTCAGGGTTGTATGTAAACCTGGCACTGGTCCTGCTGTGTAGAGGCCCTACTTTGGTATAGTTCCTGACACTTGGGCATCTTTGTACCATGTCAGTAGTGTGAGGTGTACCTGCCTGCCTCCCTTGTTGACCACAAATCCAGACAGAGCCTTTTTTTTGCTCCAGAAGAGGGGCTGCAGGAAGGGAGGGTGCTTGGTCAGCTGAGCCTTGTACCCATTTAGCAGAAGAGGCCAAGGAAGCCTGGGGCCGTACACATAGCTCTGCTCTCAGAGGTCTGATGTACCCAAGATCCTGCCCCTGTGCTAGGGATCAGGCTCTTGAGGCTGATGTTGCTGACTAAAATAGTGACTATGCCCCATATTGTGCTGGGGCAAAAAAACAGTTCCCTCCTTCTTTTGAGCTCAAATTGTTAACTACTTCTTTTCTAGTTGTGTCCACAGGCTCTCCCAGATGTCCAGAGTCTGACCATGTGTTGAGTAGGAGAACCACATTGGGGCTTCTGTGTTTAGAGCTGAAGTTTAACAGACTGTGGTCCTTTTGCCCCATACATTTACAGTTGTGAGTTTCTATGTATAATATACCTCTACGCTCAACCCATATCCCACTGAAGAGGAGTGGAAAAACACAACTTAGAATTGTGTTCCTCCACTCCTGTCTACCCTCTCCAGTCATCTTCTTGGACAGAGTATAGGCCCTGATGCAGTGTCATGGAGTTAGCTACTGTACCATTGGTTACCATTTGAATGGAAATTTTTCCTTTTTTGACAGGTTAACTTTCTCAGATACAAAAAGATTGACTCTTTTCCTGATAATTCGCTTGAAAGGCTAATGGACTTTCAAGGTGTAAAAGAATCTAGGTCTCACTAGTTTTTGGACTTTAGTTTTTGACTAGGAACGTATCTGGTTTCATCCCCCCCATAATAATGTGGGCCCAGTGACATAAAACTTCTCGGTGTAAATGGCATATGTTTCATCTTAAGAGAAATGGCCGTTTTAGGAGTAGTGGAATGGAAAGGAGTTTTGATGGTACTTTGATATTGACTACTGCTTGTATTTGCATGGCATTATAGTTGCATAAAACTTTAGTGGTTTTAAAACCAGTTCTTGTAATTTCCCCATAAAATGTGCCTATTTAATTTAAAGATACAGATGCTGTTTTTCCTACACCACCTTGAGATCTTTTGTATTGGTTTTAGAAATACTATGACTGTTCAGATTAAATCTGTACCTTAAGCTTTTATAAAATGTTACCTGTCTTCCATGTAATACATGTTGAATAGTAAATTTTCTAAGTGGAAGTATTGTACTTCTAACATTGTGTTTTTGCTTTACAGAATTCAATTCGCCACAATCTGTCTCTACACAGCAAGTTCATACGTGTGCAGAATGAAGGAACTGGAAAAAGTTCTTGGTGGATGCTTAATCCAGAGGGAGGCAAGAGTGGAAAATCCCCCAGGAGAAGAGCTGCATCCATGGACAACAACAGTAAATTTGCTAAAAGCCGAGGCCGAGCTGCCAAGAAAAAAGCATCCCTCCAGTCGGGTCAGGAGGGTGCTGGCGACAGCCCTGGATCTCAGTTTTCCAAATGGCCTGCGAGCCCTGGCTCCCATAGCAATGATGACTTCGATAACTGGAGTACATTTCGCCCTCGAACTAGCTCAAATGCTAGTACTATTAGTGGGAGACTTTCTCCCATTATGACAGAACAAGATGATCTGGGAGACGGGGATGTGCATTCTCTGGTGTACCCACCATCTGCTGCAAAGATGGCTTCTACTCTGCCCAGTCTGTCTGAGATAAGCAATCCTGAAAATATGGAAAACCTTTTGGATAATCTTAACCTTCTCTCATCCCCAACATCGTTAACTGTTTCGACCCAGTCTTCGCCTGGCAACATGATGCAGCAGACCCCATGCTACTCTTTTGCACCACCAAACACCAGTCTGAATTCACCCAGCCCAAACTACCAAAAATACACGTATGGCCAGTCTAGCATGAGCCCCTTATCCCAGATGCCTATGCAAGCACTGCAGGACAACAAATCGAGCTATGGAGGATTGAATCAGTTTAACTGTGCACAGGGACTTTTGAAGGAGTTACTTACTTCTGATTCTCCTCCCCATAATGACATTATGTCACCAGTTGATCCTGGGGTGGCCCAACCCAACAGCCGGGTCCTGGGCCAGAATGTGATGTTGGGCCCTAATTCAGTCATGCCAGCCTATGGCAACCAGGCATCTCATAACAAAATGATGACTCCCAGCTCCCATACCCACCCTGGACATGCCCAGCAGACATCTGCGGTTAACGGGCGTACCCTGCCCCATGCAGTGAATACTATGCCTCATACCTCAGGTATGAACCGCTTGACACAAGTGAAGACACCTTTACAAGTGCCTATGCCCCACCCCATGCAGATGAGTGCCCTGGGTGGCTACTCCTCAGTGAGCAGCTGCAATGGCTATGGCAGAATGGGTGTTCTCCACCAGGAGAAGCTCCCCAGTGACTTGGATGGCATGTTTATTGAGCGCTTGGACTGTGACATGGAGTCCATCATTCGGAACGACCTCATGGATGGAGATACCTTGGATTTTAACTTTGACAATGTGTTGCCCAACCAAAGCTTCCCGCACAGTGTCAAGACAACAACACACAGCTGGGTGTCAGGCTGAGTTACTGAGCAGGTAAGTTCACCCCAATATCAAAAGGTCCTTTGAAGAGTAGAACTTAAATGAGAGGAGCATGTGTCTCCATGGTTTGGACTTTGCTGCCCTTGCAGCAAGCCGTCTTTTATCCATTCTCTACCCTTTTTGTGGCTTATCAATTTGCTTTTTGAGCTTAACTACAAGGAAACATCCTTCAACTGCTTTAAACATCTTCTTCTGACAGTTAGATGGCTTCATCTTTTTGGTAGCTCTTCAATAAATGAGTACATTTGACACAAATCAAATGCTGATGGGGTTTTTTTAAAGTAAGTTTTTCCCCATTAAATGATTTTTAGAGCTGTTTCAGAAGGTGCGAGCTTCCTCCACCCCCCACTCTAAGTATGTCTGTCACTCAAGTTTGTTAAGTTGAATCAATTTTAATTTGGTTATATTTTCACTGTGTGTATATGTGTGTGTGTGTGTGTTTTCCCTCCTAGGCTACACCTACTAAAAGTACTTCAGATTGTCTGACAGCAGGAACTGAGAGAAGCAGTCCAAAGATGTCCTTCACCCCTCTAGTTTTCTTGATTTAAAAAAAAAAAAATCCTTTTTTCCTTCCGTCAGACTTGGCAGCGAAGGCACTTTTCCTGTACAGGATGTTTGCCCAGTGCTTGCAGGTTATGTGCTGCTGTAGATAAGGACTTGTGCCATTGGAAATTTCATTACAATGAAGTGCCAAACTCACTACACCACATAATTGCAGAAAAGACTTTCGGATCCTGGTGTGCTTTCAAGTTTTGTACATACGCAGTAGATACAGAATTGTATTTGTGTGTTTTTGTTTTTTTAAATATCCATTTGGTCCAAGTAAAGTTTATACTTTTTGTAATACTGTGATGGTCTCATGTCCTGATAAGTCAAACTTTTGTTTGTACCACCTATGTTCTGCTGAAGTGATGAATCACCAAGAACTAAGATCTCCATTTTGCACCTCCACCGAACAGCTTTGGACCTGTTCATGCCACAGGATTTACATGAGAACCCAGTAGCCTGTTATCAATCTGCTGAATTAATGGATGGACTTGTCAAACTTTGGGAGGGGGGGAATAGATTAAAAGCCAGCCTTGTACAGGTTTTTCTATTTTTTTGTTTATTTTGTTATTTGAAAATTTGTACAAATACTTAAAATGGTTCTAATTTCCAGATAATGATTTTTGATGTTATTGTTGCGACTTGAGACCATTTTTGGAATAGATATTGAACTGTAATGTTTTCTTAAAACTAGAGTCTACTTTGTTACATTGTCTGCTTGTAAGTTTGTGGAATCACAGGTATTTGGGGTCAGCATTCATGATTTTCATTTTGTATTTCTAACTGGATTAGTACTAATTTTATACGTGCTTAACTGGTTTGTACACTTTGGGATGCTACTTGGTGATGTTTCTGACTAATCTTAAATCATTGTAATTAGTACCTGCATACTTAACATTTCTGGCCCTGTTTGGGCAGGAAAGTGATGTATAGTTATGGACACTTGTGTTTCATATTTAGACGAACTTAATATGTTTTTATGTATGCGTACTTTTAAAAATTTCACCTTCTCTTACCCTGTGAAGTATGTGCGCCGCATGGCGTAAAGTCTTCTGGTAGATGACTGTGTGTGGCTTCGTTACAGTTCCTCCTGGGAGGCCTCATAATGTTTGTAAGTAAGAAAGGGGCACCTATATCTAAAATAATGCTCTTTTTGTCAAACTGGGGATTTCTATCAGCTGAACCTTTTTGAGTTATGCTTCAGCAAAAGTGCTTATTATAACTGCTCTGATTTCAGTCCAGGTGGGGTTGGTTTTATAGCTTTGCCTTGAGGAATCATGTCTGTCCTCACTCCATCCTTTCCCTTCTGTTCTGTAAAGTTAAGCTGGAGGAGGAAGTTTTAAAAATGGGACTTCAGTGATTTGTGGAATGCTTTTTGTGTACAAAGAACTACCAGGTGGAATAGAACTTGTTTAAAATTGGGGCCATTAATTGGAAACCCATCTGTAAGTTGTACATTTGAATTTATTTTAAAAGCCTTCTCTTAAGAATTTGAGAATTTCCTCAGCGTTCAGCAACCCAAATTATAACTGTGAACATTATGTTTTAATACTTTCCAGTTACCCAAATCTGATAGACCAGTTTAATTGGCTTTGCCTAGCATTCAATCTGTATTTCCAAATCATGTGGAATGCCTGAAGTCATTCCAGAAAGAAGCAGGTTCATAGCAGTGTTCCTTCCTCTTGCCTCTTGAGAAGGCTCTGATTTCTGTGTAGCTGGCCCAAATCGCACTTGCTTTTTCTTGTATGTTGATTGCGTCTCCATTGGCTTAGTTTTTCCTACATGCTTAACAAGAACACCATGATCCTGATAGATGGAGTAGGCCAGCTCCGTTGTAAGCTTCTCACTGTGAGTTTTACTATTCCAAACACTGAGAAGTCACGCCTCTAACCATTTTCTGTTCGGGTACTCCAAAACATGGCTTCGTCCGTCCAAGCTCATACCTGTTCCTGGGTCCTCTCACTTTCATCCCTCACCAACCATGGCTTCACCATTATAAAAGGAGCCTCGGCATTCATGTTCATTCACTGCAGAGGCAGCTGCAGCTAAAATCATTGTTAAACTCTTACTACTTCATAGAGTGACTCTTGGAAGGTATTTTTTCCTTCTGAGTCTGTTAACCCCACCCATGCCCCATTTTTTTTCTCTGTGTTGAAGCCCTAACATGAATCCTGGACAGCTCTGAGTGCTAGGAAGTCCAGGGAAAAATATCTTGTCTGTTTTGAAAGCAAATATCATGTGGCCTCCAGGAGTTCTTTTTTTGTAAGAATACTGACTTTCTGGAATAATTAGTATATTATTGTACATGATTGCTTTGTGAAATGTGCAAATGATATCACCTATGCAGCCTTGTTTGATTTATTTCCTCTGGTTTGTACTGTTATTAAAAGCATATTGTATTATAGAGCTATTCAGATATTTTAAATATAAAGATGTATTGTTTCCGTAATATAAATGTATGGACTATATTTAGGTAATAGATGCATTACTTGGAAAGTTCTGCTTTGACAAACTGACAAAAATCTAGATTAATTAGCAAATGTTGTATCCCAGTTAGCAGTAAATCAGTGGAACATGCCAAGAAGAGGATAAGGACACTTAAAGTGGAAACGGTTCTCCAAAGGTGTACAATGAGGACTTGCTCAACTGCTCAGTGTGTGTTACCAATACTCCCTCAAGCCCCACCCCAAAACTTGAAATTCTCACTTCCAGCTCGTAAGAGTTCCTAATTTATAACTAATTTTTAAGTGAGAAGTTTCTCTTGTGGTTTTATTTTGGGAGTAATCATTCAGTTAAAAGTACAGTGTGCAAAACTGTACTTTTATGCAAACAAATAGCTTAACATTACAGTTGTCCCTTCCTTGAGGCGGTGCCCAGCCTGGCACTGTGGCTAGGGTTGGCCATGAAGATCCTGTCAGGATAGTCACACCCTCCTGCATTTCCACATGAGTTTAGTAACAGTGCAGATTCCATGTCCCTGTTCTGATACCCTCTGAGAAGTGCCTGATGATGCTGATGTACTTACAGACACAAGAACAATCTTTGCTATAACTGTATAAAGCCATAAATGTACATAAATTATCTTTAAGTGGTTTGGTGTCTTTCTTTGCTCGACTGTTCAGAATAAGCTCTTTATTAGAAATTTGTTTGCTGAGCTATTAAGAACTTGTGTCAACCTCGTTCACCACATGTCATTCAGATTTGGTATTTCCTTTGGAGGAAAGAGGAACATTCCCTCTAAAACCAACCCATTTCCCCCTAAGATGAAGAACAGGTACAATCTCTGGTGACAAACAATCCTGGAGTACTCAATCTTTGGAATATCTGAAACTACTTCTGGTCCAGTAATCACATATATTAAAATCTCATGTTAAAACAGACTGTACTGGAGGTGAAAGCACTGTGAAGGAAAGTTAGGAATGTCCTGGTTAGGAGCCACAGACAGATACTAGTAATGTAGAGATGATGGCCTTGCCAGGCCAGACGTGCTCCTGTCACACCTGACGGAAGGGGGTACATCTGTCCTTCCAGTGACTACAGATCAGAGATTTCCATATTTGGTCTTTTCAGAAATTGCCTGAGCTAGGATTTCATTAACATGGTTAAAATGAATTTTAAAACAAGGATGGAGGGTCTGGAAAAGTGGCTCAGTGGTTACGGCGCTTGCCTCTCGTGTGCAAGGACAAGGACGTGGGTTTGAACCCTAGCGCCATGTACACAACGAAGCGGCAGCAATGTAAAGCCACATGAAAAACTAATTAAAATTGATTCTTTCTTTCTGTCCCACCGTCCCCCTCTTTCTGTGGAGCTAGGTGTGGTGGTGCATGCTTGAAATCCTAGGGACTTGGGAGGCTGAGGCAGGAGGGTTGCAAGTTTAAAGCCAGCCTTGGCAACTTAGCGAGACCCTGTCTCATAATAAAATATAAAAAGGGCTGGGGATGTTGCTGAGTGGTTAAGCACCGCTGGATTCAATCCTCACTTCACTACCACTAAATAAACAAATAAATAAAACAAGGCTGAAGCCTGGTCTCTGTCTACTCTCCTCCAGGCAAGTGAGTGAGTGAGAGTAGAAAGGAAATAAGCTTAATCGTTCATCTGTTGAGACTCCAGATCATCGAGCTCACAGGGGTGCTTTTTCCTCCTCTTCCTGAAGTGGAACCCTGTCTTTAAAAGACCTGGATTGGATATACAGTACAGGTAAAAGCATCTGTTCCCAGACCCTGAGACTCATGCACAGATCAGTGCGGAAACTGTTGTTCAAGTCCAAATGCAGTCAGACAGACCTCCAGCTGGCTGACTCCTTTCATAACCTGTGCATTTACACAGGATCTTGTACCTGGCATCATTTCTTAAGACCATTCCCCCAGTTTTACATTACTTTGGTTCCAAAATAGCAGTAAAGTCTCCCTGATAGGTCCTGTAGGAGGAGCTTGGTGCTCTGTAAGGGGAGAGTCATCCTTCCGTGGATGGTATCTAGGCCCCTGCTGTGACCAGTGATGCAGACCAATCAGGATGTGTACCTTGAATTGTGCCTTGACCTGTGAACCAGCGCACTGGAAGACTTGCCTTTGCTGTTCTCCATGTTTAAGACGGACTGTAATGATGATTGTGCAGTTTAACCTTACAGTGGTTGGTGTGGTTAGGTTAGGTAGGTGAAGGGCTGAACCCAGAGCTCTGCTAAGTGGCAGTCTCTGAAGTAGACACTGTCATGTATACATTTAACCTCGTATCATTTGAAAGTGCTTATTAGGGTACATGAGCCTGCAACTGGGCTGTGGCCTCTAAAATGAAGGTGTATTCATGCCGGGTTTCCTTATTTTATAATTTTCTGCTTCTTTATTGTGATGTAAAAATTGGTCTCGTGATAGTGTATATGTGGACTTATGGGTGTTTCCAGGTTTATGTCCTATCATCCCATTTATGGAACACCTGTGGAAACTTAAATTGAGCAGCAAATATTCTGCTTATGGTAACTTTCAAAAATATTTGTGTGTTTAGAGTTTCTGAGAAAAATGTTTAGTGAGAATGTCAGTGTTAATGATATAAATATTAATGTAATAAGTCATACACTGAGCTCTACTTTATTATTTCCAACCCATTTTAATTCAGCTGTGTCAGTTTCATCGAAATAGTTACTGAAATTGAAAATTTGGGACTTAATGAGTTAAGTAATGGAAAATGAGTGAGACTTTGGGAGGGATGGAAAGGTGTCTGCTGGGATGAAGGAAGGAGGGAAACAGGTGCTCTTGTGTGGTAGTGGGCGGCGCATCCAAAAGCCGAATGCGAGGTGGGGCCCACGGGGTAGCTGAGGCATCCGTGGACTGGAGCAAGCTGCAGGGTTCGTTGGGCATCCAGAAGTTAAGAACTCTGCGTTTGAAGCTGGGAGAAGACACTGTGCAGGTGTCTGGCTGTGAGAGGAGGAAGCGCCATTCTGAGAAGGCACTCACCTGTGAGGAAGAAGGGCAGAAACGAGATTGGGGCCATCTTCCCTAGACTTAGGCCAATTTTCCTTAGCTTGACTGATGGCAAAATGTACCCTCCTGCCCCCAGATGTTCCCCATGAACTTCTAGACTGAAGGAACCTTCCAGCCTTTAGCACCTTTGCATGTTCACAAGTCCCAGAAGTAGAAGTCTTGCTTGCACTGGAGGCTAGAGAATTTACATCCTGGTGGAAAGAAGAGATTGCGTTCTTCAGGAAAAAAGGGCAACTTTGCGATGGCACATTATTCTTTCTTTGTTTTTCAATACGCTTCTCATGTCAGCAGCTTTATCAGAATTCCCATGAAACTTAAGAAGTTGCACATGCGGGCCGAAGCAGTGCCTCAGCAGTTACAGCGCTTTCCAGGCATGGGCGAGTACGCACCACATACACAACAAAGTGTCTGAGTAAGAAGGCCACACGAAAACGAAATAAAATTGATTCCCATTCTCTCTCTCACTGTCCCTCACAAGTTACAGATGGCAGCATGGGTACCACATTGGATTCTTAGTTTTCTACAACCATTCTTGGGGTTGTAACTTCTAAAATTGCTCCCTAAATGCGATGACTTTAGAATAAGGCTCCTGGTGGTCTATATTCGAACATTTTTCTCCCTGGTGAGTTGGGATAAAGGGGGTCCCTTTGCACTTCAGTGCTTGATTCCGGAATAAGTCACAGAAGCCCATAGGGTGTATGTAAAGCAGGAAGCTTCTCAGTGCTTGGGCAGTGACTTCCCTACAGATAGGTAAGTTGAGGAAACCTTCTGCTACCTGCCTTACAGGTTTGATGTGAGGATTAGAGGGTGAGGTCATGTCTGTGAGTGGCTTCCTGTGTCAGGGAGAAAGACTGCTCATGTGAGTTGGTATCAGCGTAGCTAATAGTAGGCCTTAGGGATTTGTTTCCTTAGTGGGGCCCCTGGACAGTGAATATCTCCCTGTGGGGTAATGGGAGAACTGCTTGGTTCATTTTTTTTAAATTCTTGTATTAATACATGTGCATATTTATGGGGTGCAGTGTGATGTTTTAAACATACAAGGGTGCAGAGCACTGTATAGTGGTCACATCGGGGTGGTCAATATATCTATCACCTTAAACATTTTGGCGTAGTGAGGTTTGAGTGCTCATTTCCACCACCTACTATCTAGGCTCTCCTGTTCCCTTCAGGGCAAGGGCGCTCCCTGGCCCTGCTGACCCATCCCTGACCTGCCCTGGGCTGCTTCCCTGCCTTCACCCGCTGTGGGCTTCAAGCTGGGCTCTTGTGTGGAAGTCCGTGGGCCCCACTTCAGCGGCAGAACTGGCTGTCCTGCGCAACAGGATGAGCGGTGGGTTTTGGAGGTAGAGAACAGTGCAGTAGGCGAGGTAGTGTCTCCCCACCAGTGCACCTCCTTTTCCTTCTCAGATCTGCTTTTGGGGGCAGAGGAGCACATTGGTGCCCGTCCGTGGACCTGGAAGCCCAGGGGGATCGGTGTGCTTACTTCATTTTCAGTGTTCTGCATTCCCTTTGCTATTCTCCATCTTTTAAGGGAATAGGTTAGACAGGTTGGCCAGACCTGTATTCCAGGAGCATCAATAGGCTTTTCTTGGAAACTCTAGAAGTACTACCAATACTGAATTGTAAACCTGTTACATACCCAATACAAACTGGTGATAATTGTTCTCAAGGAGTTGATCACCATGGACCTGTACTAAGGATGTTTAGAGACATTGTACCTTACTGACCTTGGCCTCACTCCATTCCAGGGTAGACTGAAGGCCTTCATGTGGCCTTTGTAGGTTCTCCATCTGTAAGATATGGAAGGAGGAGAGGAAAAGACTGATGTTGTGGGAGGCACTGTGGGGTGCTGGGTTCCAGTGTCTCATTTCCCAAGAATGGATGGTTAAACAATTGGGAATGTTGTGAGCTGATCTTAAATACCTCTATTACTAACAAATCAGAACAAATTCACCATTAAGTCAATTCTATCTAAAGCAGTAAATACTAACGCTTCTGAATGATTGTACTCCATTTGACCCTGGTCTGCTATTGAGGTCATCACATGTGCTGTACCTCCATGGTGAGGATACTATCATGGTATGCTGATGCCACGTGGAAGCTAAACAATTTCCCCTTCAGAAATATGAGGGCTGGAGTGGCGGCTCAGTGGTTATGGTGCTAGCCTGGCATGGACAAGGATGCGGGTTAAACCTCACATCATGTATACAATGAAGTGTTGGAGCAACAAAAGCCTCATGAAAAACTAAATAAAATTAATTCTACCTCTCTCTTTAAAAAAAAAATATATATATACATGTATATGTAATTTGAATAAGTGAAAAGTAGTGTAACAGTTAAATCAGTTAAGTTTATTGAGAAATGAATTGGTGGATTGGGATTCAGGACCATTTGTCGCATCCTGGCTGAATTGCCACTGTGTATTGGCTGGAGATAAAAGGGCTCAGCAAAACTCAATGAAAGCATTCTGAGACTCAGTTGGGCCGATAGAGCTATTATTTATAAGCTGCTTTTGGATCAGTAAGTGTGAAATAAACTTAGGTACATACAGGCATACCTGATTTCACCACAGCAGATTAATCATTTAACCAGCATGCAGTGACTGGGTGTATGAAGGCACTGAAGGATCCGTGATATTGGTGACAGAACCGGGAGGCAGGGAGTAAGGAGTAATGAGAAAACAGGAGGTTGAGGGAGGGTGATGTATGGTCAGGGTGGTCATGGCTGAGAAGCAGTGAGGTATAGGACCTAGGGTGGAAAGGGCTAGAGGGTGATGCTGTGTGCAAGATAGATATCAGGGCCAACTAAAGGCACGGTGGGATTTGAGGTGGAGAGAGTTTCCATCCAGGTGCCGGAGCCTTTAATTTGGGGGAGAAATAAGCAGATAGAGGTGAGTGGCTGGCAAGGGTACACATTGGAGGAGCTGAGTGTGCTGTAAGCATCAACACGAGGGTTTTTAGCACAAGGATGGGAAGGGAAGGTTCTAGAGTTGGAAAAAGAACATACAAAAGGATTTTAGTTCTGTTTTTGAGACTCAGTGTAAATGGGTATATGACACTTGCTTACTGGAATTAGCTGTGAGAATTAAATGACCTGAGTTAACCTCCTAACCTGGTGCCCAGCACATAGCAAGGGCTCAGAAAATAGAGATGACCAAACATTTTGGTTTGCAAAAGACAGGATGTTGTCCCAACACAACTATCAAAAGCTTAAGCGTTCAGATTTGGGTAGTTAATATATGTTCACCCTGTCAACCAATGGCTGCTTTCATATTAATTACTGCCTAGAAGTCTTACCTCAGAGTGGATGTATCAGGAGTTCCCAGTGGTTGAGAGAACTTGGGGTCCTCCTGGAGGAAGCTGTTGTAGATTAGAAAGGGAATGTTAGCTAAGTGTCCCAGTAGCATAAAGCTTAATCCATGGCACATGCTATGTTTTAAATATTTGTGTCCGTGCAAAATTCATATGTTGAAACTCTTATCCCCAACGTGATGGAATTACCCCTACGTGGGTAGTTTTTTTGGGAGGTGGTTAGGTCATGACTAGTGGGTCAAGGACAGAGCAGCTTTTCACCTAATGGGATCAGTGTCTTTATAAAGATATGTGGAAGAGCTAGCTAGCCCCTTCACCATGGGAGGACACATGGAAAAGGCACCATCTTTGACCAGGAAACAGCCCTTACTGTATATCAAATCTGCTGGTGTCTTAACTCTTGAACTTCCTGGCTTCAGAACTGTGAGAAATGGATTTGTATGGTTTATAAGCCACCCTGCCTGCGGTGTTCTGTTATAGCAGCTCTGATGGACTAGACGTCACACAAAGGCCTTCCCAATCTAAGCATTTGCACCTCCTCCAGCTTATGCGTTGGCCACCCTCACATGTTTCCAGCCTTTCCACATGCTAAAAGGTGGGTTTATCTGGATTGCCTTTTACCTCCTTCCCTCATCAATCTAGGTAGCACACGAAGCCTTCCCCTGTCCCTCATATCAGAGTAGCTACTCACACAGGTGAACTGGTTGAATCCAGGTCCCCTTTTCCAAGGGCCGGCTCATGGCTGTGTTTAGCCCTGGCCATACCTTACTGATCTTTTCCTTTTTAGGAAGGAGAGAGAAAGAATTAACTTTATTTACTTTAGTTTTTCATATGGCTTTTGTTCTTCCCATTCATTGTGTATGTTGTGCTGGTGTTCGGACCCGCGTCCTCGCGTATGCTGGGCAAGCACAACACCGCTGAGCCACTGCTCGAGTGTACCTACCATACCTACCGTACGATCTTGATGCAGCCTGGCAGCTTCCTGTTGAGATGTTTGGAGCCAGGCCTGACTTTGGGTCATCACCAGGCTTCCAGTGAGCTTCAAGCAGCGGCCAGTGCACTCGACTCCAAAGGCATTCCTCTCAGTGAGCCAGTCTGCGTCTGCCAACATTCCAACAAATTCAAAGCAGACCAAGAAGCCCAAAGTATGTTGACAAGTCTGGAGCTGCAGTTCACTTTCTTCAACCAGGGAAAGTACAAAAGGAAGGAAAGGGAATGACCAGCGATGAAATGGCACAAGGGACCCTTGGCTTTCTTGTCCTTGGGCCCAGAGAAAACTTGTAAGGAAAGGGAGGATTTTTGTAGCCACCTCAAACGGCTGGAAAGTGCTCCGTACAGCATTTCTTGTGGCTCAAGGGAAAAGCCGGCCTTTCACTTGACTCCCACCTCCCCACACTACCGCCAGCAATTGCCATCTCCCAGAAAGGCTTGTGTGGCCGCACAAACAGCTAGCTTGAGTGGATCTTCTAAAAGGGTGTAACCACTGCCATGTGCAGTCTGTGCCTTAGTGTTATATCGGGTGTCTGCACTTCTCCCAACCAAATGGTATTGAATAAAATATGTGGATTTCCATGTTCTGATTTTTAAAAATATTACTTTGAAACATTTGAAAATGCAATTTTTTAAAATAGTTTGAAACAAAATATTATTTTGGAAGGAAGGCAATTGATTCCCCTTTGCAGGACAAAGATTTTCCTGCTTTGTGATACCAAGGTACCCGAACACTTAACAAAACGAATGACCAGGCGGTTCCTGAAGTCAGGCAATTCTGTTGTGAAATAATTGTGAAGGTGTGATGAAACATAAGCTGGATAGAATATTTCGTTTATTCTTTTAAACATTTCTTCTGGGGCTGGGGCTGTATCTCAGCGGTTAAGGCGTTTGTGATGCTTGCCTGGCATGTGCAAGGATGTGGGTTCAAGCTCCAGCACCACATGGACAATGAAGTTTCGGAGCAGTGAAAGCCACATGAAAAACTAAATCAAATTGATTCTCTCTGTCTCTCACTGTCCCTCTCTTGTCTGTCTCCTCCTCCTCCTTTCTTCTATTGGTATTCCATTAAAAGCACAGATACAATTTTCGAAACCCTGGATAGAGCTGGCTGGAAGCTTTAACAGCTGTATAGACTCTCGTGTGACCATCATGTGCCTTTTTTTGGAAACAACAATCTGAGCAATTGTCCTTGCCTTTTATAAGAAAATCACATGATTAAAAAAATAGATGACTAGCAATAATTCTG